>CM042841.1:13082002-13127002 GCA_023653725.1 Bungarus multicinctus
TTCTGCAGGAAAAGAGGGAAGGGGTTTAAATGATCATTAGAGGGCAGGAAGTTTCCTAATTCTTATTTTCTCTCATTAGGAGTATAGTCATTTCTGAGAAACAAATCAGAGTTATAAAAGGGTATATAAATATAAATGGGCATTACGAGAAAATTGTTTTACAAGTTGTCCTCAATTTATAACCTCAACTGGGACTGGAATTTATGTTGATAAGTGATGCAGTTGCTAAAGTGAGTCATTATATGTGAGCAGATCCAATTTTACAACCATTTCTACAGTGGTCATTAAGCAAATCTGTCTTCTCCAATTGATGCTGCTTGTTGGGAACCAGCTGAGAAGGTTGCAAATTGTGATCACGTGACCTCAGGAGGTTGCAACCAGTTGTAAAGGAGAGCCAGTTGCAAGTTTTATAATATGTTTGTACTGCTTGACATTTTGGTAATGAAAAATGTTTAACTTTTTAAAAAAAACCTAGGAAGCAAAATCTGCCTTTGCCTTTTTCCAAATTTTTGTCCTTCTGCAAAACAGGCTTGTTTCTCAACCTTGTTTCTCAGGATGCTTTAGAATTCCTTTAGGAGAAATACTTAGGTTTTATGTTTTACTGTGAAATGGATCTGCAATGGCTTCTTTGTGTTTTAATTACAACTCTTAATTTACGTTTTGCTGTTTGGTACCTCCCAGTTTTTATTATTATTTTCTCATCGGATTCTGATGGTGAATACAGGTGTTCTGACCCAGGCTTCATCAAACGTACTTAAACACAAACTTATTTTAAAAGCAAAACCTATTTTATTGCAACACTGGGAATTACTTTTATTCCCAGCCAGAATTAATTATAAATAGTTCCCCAAGATAAGCACATGCCTTTCAGTGCTGTGGAAGGTTGCCAAATATTGAAGTATCCAATTATAGTAGAAACTAACTGAAATACCAGAAAAAAAAACCAACCAGAGCTTCAATGAGGACTCGGAATCTATTGAACTACTTTGCTTCCTGCAAAGCTTTTATCATTGAGGTCTGACTTTTATCCCTTATGGGAGGGGCAATCACCTCCAAGCCTTACTCCTGAGTCGCTCCTTCTGCTTCAGCTGCTCTCGCTTTCTAGCAGCTCTGTGCACACGTGCACTGGGAACAGGCTCCCCTTGTTCCTCTGCCTCTCTGCTGCCAGACTCCGAAGGCTCTGAAGTCAGCTCCCCACTCCCAGATGGTCTTGGCCCCATCTCTGCATCAGATGCAGGACCCTCATCCGAGCCCTTTCCAGACTCCCAGACTGGTCCCCTTTCTTCCCCACTGTCCGACTCTGCTGCTGTCTGCACCGGCTGCTGGCAAACCACAACATCGGGAACTCTCCACTTATGACCACAATTGAGCCCATAATTTCCATTGCTAAACAAGACAGTTGTAAAGTGAGTTTTGCCCCATTTTATGACCTTGCTTTCCACAGCTGTAAAGTTATTGACACAGTTGTTAGTCGAATCTGATTTCCCCTTTGATTTTGCTTCTTAGGGAGTCTCAAAAGGGGATCACATGACCCCGAGACATTGCAACCGTCATAAACATGAGTCAGCTGTCAGAGTTTTGATCGCATGACTCTGGGGATGCTGCAATGGTCGTAAGTGTGAGAAATGGTCATAAGTCTCTTTTTTCAGTGCTGTGTAACATCAGTCACTAAACAAATGATTGTAAGTCGAGAGCCACTTAAATTCCTCTGAAAAGGTTGGAAATGACTGTATTAAACTAGAAAAAAATGTTTCCATGCAATTCTCTGGCATGTTGGGGGGAAAATTACTCCAAAAGAACCCACAATGGTTCAAGAAAGCTCTCAGACCATCTACATCGCTAGAAGTACGTGCACAGCAAGATTTATGTCTCTGAAGTCACCCGTTTTTCTCACCGACGTGTTTCTAAACCAGTACCTACCCTGGCTTGCAACATGCAATTAAAAGGAACTTAATTCTCCAAACAGCCCTTTGAGATTTCAGCAGAAATGGTCCCGCTGGAAACTGGGCTTAATTTCCCAATTAACTAGTGTGCCTCGTATTCCAGATCAGCTCCAAGATAACCCAGGTGAGGTTTTGAGAGGCAGAAATGGAAGAATAAGATCCGGCGAAGCAGGGAAGACAATAACGGAATTTAATTCTGTGCAGCCTTTATTCTCTGTTCGCATGAATGTGCATTTTTCAGGCATGCTGTAAGAGAGAGCTAACTCCACTTAAGCGCTGGTATAATAACCTGGTAGAGGTGCAGAAAATACCAGTGCATTGTTTAGTCTTTCTCCCCACAGCCCTACAGGCAACTCCAGTCTTTCCACACAGCAAAAACACTTATTATATTTTAGAGGAAAGCGTGCTCTCGTGGCTTCAACATTTTTTGTCCACCACTGATAGACGGTTGGATTCGAGGGCCTTCTCCTCACACGGATGGCTCTGGCTGCAGACGCCAATCAAAAGCTGTAAATCAGTTTTGTTCCATGCTGACGATGACATGGTGATCTCCGGGCCATAGGGCGAGGGAGATGTGGCCATGGAAGGGATGTCTGTCTCCTGTGCCCCCCCCCCAGCTTCGCTTTGCATTGGGGTAGGTTTGTGTGTGTGTGTGTCTGGCAAAGGAAGGTGGGCGGTTGGGTCGACCCCCTCCATGAGGAAGGGGGCTGCTATGATGCCACCACCACCCTGGGACGTTGTTGTGGGGGGGGAGGGGCAGAGGAAAGGACGAAGCCCCCTCCTCCCCGGGGGTTGAGGGAAGCTCTGCCAAGCTGCAGTTCAACAGGCAGAGCCCTTTTCTCTGATGGGAAAGTCGGACTTTGGAAGTCATGGGAGCTTCATCATCCCTGGAGGCTTTCAAGAAGAGACTGGGCTGCCACCTGACAGAAATGGCGTAGGGTCTCCTGCTTGGATGGGGGGGTTGGACTAGGTGACCTCCAAGGTCCCTTCCAATTCTGTTAATCTGTAAAGAACAGAAGTCGTGGGAGCTTCATCATCCCTGGAAGCTTTCAAGAAGAGACCGGGCTACCCTCTGTCAAAAATGGCGTTAAGGTCTCTGCTTGGGAGGGGAAGGGGAGTTGGACTAGATGACCTCCAAGGTCCCTTCCAACTCTGTTAATCTGTAAAGAACAGAAGTCGTGGGAGCTTCATCATCCCTGGAAGCTTTCAAGAAGAGACCGGGCTACCCTCTGTCAAAAATGGCGTTAAGGTCTCTGCTTGGGAGGGGAAGGGGAGTTGGACTAGATGACCTCCAAGGTCCCTTCCAACTCTGTTAATCTGTAAAGAACAGAAGTCGTGGGAGCTTCATCATCCCTGGAAGCTTTCAAGAAGAGACCGGGCTACCCTCTGTCAAAAATGGCATAGGGTCTCCTGCTTGGGAGGGGAAGGAGAGTTGGACTAGATGACCTCCAAGATCCCTTCCAACTCTGTTAATCTATAAAGAACAGAAGTCGTGGGAGCTTCATCATCCCTGGAAGCTTTCAAGAAGAGACCGGGCTACCCTCTGTCAAAAATGGCGTTAGGGTTTCCTGCTTGGGAGGGGAAGGGGAGTTGGACTAGATGATCTCCAAAGTCCCTTCCAACTCTGTGAATCTGTAAATTTGTTCATCACAGCGCACGATTCTCAAGACTGGGAAAACTTGAGGTTGCCCAGAGAGATCATGTCCTGCTCCTCTAAGCCGCCCGTCATCCTCTGATATTACATAACAGCGTCAACAGCCCAAGCTCTATGGAATCATCAAAGTCCAGATAGATCTATAATCTGCGCAAGAAATTCTTAGCTCCGCTGCAAGGTTTTCTCAACGGTATGAGAATCTTTGCATCGTTGTCGATGGAAGGAAGTACAGAGAGCTGAAATCCACCGTCGATCAGCTTATCGTGGACATCAAAAACAGCACTGAAAGCCAATTCTATGCTGCTCTATACAGGCTGAGCAAGCTATTGTCAACAGATATATCAAGCTGCATTCTCTTTGTGCTTCCACTTACGAAAAGCTAGAGACTGCCGGTGTTTTATCTATTTATTATTTTTTTGCAGAACGATCCCTTTCTAATAGATGGCTCGCCCTGATTTATTTCTCAATGAAAGAGGCAAGGGAAGGGGAAGAACTGCTTCGGTTGTAATTAAATACTTGTAAGCAACCACATGGCAAGCATTAATGGCCATAAACTGCAATAACTCAAGGGGGCCATCGGTATGCCAGGAGACAGCCAACAGAGGCCTAGTTCAAGCACGGATTTCCCAGAGCTTTGGAAGAGCTACTGCTGTGAAAAGAAGACAAGGAGATTCTGCACGGAATTGTAGAACTGGAAGAAATCTTGCAATCTATCTAGATCGGGGGGGGTCAAACTCAAGGCCAGCGGGCCGGACCCAGCCCGCAATGGAGTGGTGGGATTGGAATAATTCAACAACCAGTTCTCTGACCTAATGATTTCTTCCAACAACCAGTTCACCAAACTGCTTAGAAACTTAACAAGCGAAGGATCTGCAGGTGGCTTTTGGACCGGTCCAGAAAGCCAGTTCTATGCACGACTGTGTGGCTTGAAACAGTTGTTGTGAGACTTCCAGAAATCCTTCATTTGAAACATTAACTCCGAGACCTGGCATAATCTCAAAGCTTTATTCAGAACAAAAAAGACTAGTATTCTCCGGTGGAATTTGAGTACTGGCATACCTCCCACAAAATTCCACCTACCTCCACCCACTTTCACACCTCATTAATCACGTGAACCAATTATCTTGCATGTACAATTTTTTACTACGCCACTCTCTGTGACCTTGACTTTCAAACTCATATTTATTTTCTACTAAAAACTATGCCATTACATCACTTCCCTCCCAGCACTGATGACAGCAATGAATTTCAGAGCTGACAGGCATCCCCCCTTGAAAATTCCTTCTCCTATAAGAAAAGAAAAGCAAAACACAACCAGGGGTTAATGTGTTATCCACCTACCTCCATCCACTTTCACACCTCATTAATCACGTGAACCAATTATCTTGCATGTACAATTTTTTACTACTCCACTCTCTGTGACCTTGACTTTCAAACTCATATTTATTTTCCTACTAAAAACTATGCCATTACATCACTTCCCTCCCAGCACTGATGACAGCAATGAATTTCAGAGCTGACAGGCATCCCCCCTTGAAAATTCCTTCTTCTATAAGAAAAGAAAAACAAAACACAACCAGGGGTTAATGCGTTGTCCACCTACCTCCACCCACTTTCACACCTCATTAATCACGTGAACCAATTATCTTGCATGTACAATTTTTTACTATGCCACTCTCTGTGATCTTGACTTTCAAACTCAATTATTTTCCTACTAAAAACTATGCCATTACATCACTTTCCTCCCAGCACTGATGACAGCAATGAATTTCAGAGCTGACAGGCATCCCCCCTTGAAAATTCCTTCTCCTATAAGAAAAGAAAAACAAAACACAACCAGGGGTTAATGCGTTGTCCACCTACCTCCACCCACTTTCACACCTCATTAATCACGTGAACCAATTATCTTGCATGTACAATTTTTTACTGTGCCACTCTCTGTGATCTTGACTTTCAAACTCAATTATTTTCCTACTAAAAACTATGCCATTACATCACTTCTCTCCCAGCACTGACAACAGCAATGAATTTCAGAGCTGACAGTTGTGCTAGCTGAGAAGTAAAACCAACAGAGGGATGCAGGCCCCCAGTTGGTTTTGAGAATCTGTGGCTGCAGTAGGGACTTCTTGAACATCAATTCTGGATACCCTGCAGGTGACAGTGAACCTGGCCCGACCTGCAACAAACCAAGTTCACTCGCCAGCTCTGCAGAGTTATGGAGTTGACCTCAACCAAGCTTAGGAAAATTCTGAAGAGTATTTGACAGGA
Source organism: Bungarus multicinctus (assembly GCA_023653725.1). Lineage (NCBI taxonomy): Eukaryota > Metazoa > Chordata > Lepidosauria > Squamata > Elapidae > Bungarus > Bungarus multicinctus. Next base: position 13,087,868 of record CM042841.1, read on the forward strand.
ACATGTGTGCTGAGGAGCAAGAGGAATGACATAACCAATCAATTGTTATTCCCCAGCAGAAGCAGAGCTTAGCTGAAGTCTGTCAAAGCACATCTTTGTTCTAGTTCAGGAAGGCTGTCAGACTCTACGCTCTGAAGGAGCTTTTGGGCAAGAGTGCTCTTGCATGTTTATTTATCTTTCCCCCCTTCTTTAATTGCATTTTTATAATATTCCAGATTTTCTAAGTGTGTTTAGAAGCTGCCTGGAGTGCAGAAGAACTTATGTTTTGCAAACAGATGGGAACATTGCTCAGTAGTATTGATTATACATATGGGAAATATTGCAATGTTTTGGCAGTCTCACCCCCGGAATCTCAGGTGGCTTCCTAGAATCAGAGCTGGGAGGTGACACTTTGAGACCTGCAGGGGTCCACATTAAGCCATTTGTCATAAGTATCTCTCCAGCTTTTCGCTGGACATGTTCACAGAAGGAGACTCCATCACTGCTCTGGATAACTCGCTCCTAACATTGCATAGGCATCTTCCTGTAATTTAAGGTTCTACTCCTGGTCCTCTACTTTGAGAGGATACAGAACACAATTTGGACTTCAAGCTGACTTCCTTTCACATGCTGTAATGTCCCATCTTCTGCCTTCCTATCTCAAGACTGTAGAAAGTTAGCACCCACCCCTCTCCTGGAAGAATGAAATATTTTGAGAAAAATTAAGAAGGTCAAATATTATATTTCCCAAAGGGAGAAATGGAGGAACATGTTTTTTTTAAAGCAATCCCCACTTTCTCAATAGCCCCAGCAGTTATTTTGTGCCCATTAGCAAAGACCTTCAGGTCCAGGATGATGGAATTATCCTTCAAGAGGGAAGATATTAAGCCACAATAGGAATTACCCAACGCCCTTTCAGAACCAAGCCCCTTCACTGCATCAGCCAAACTTCAATCAAGCTTAGCTCAGACAAACTCCTAGGATTTGTACATGGCCCCATGGGAGTCTGACAACAGCCAATAGTATACATGTTCTTGCACAGGAAGAGGAAGTTCAAGTGCAAAGGCCATGAGAAGGTATAAAAACCCCTCATTCTCAACTCCATGTGGTCGGCTACCCAGAATCACATGTGCTTGGTGGTTCTGCTTCATCATTAAACCATCTTTCCAATCAGCCTCCATGTTTCCAGTGCCTTTCTCCTGGCTTGGAATTGAACCTGATGGATATTTCTTCCAATAAGGCCAAACATTCCCAATCCCCTCATTTTACTTCTCCTTGGATGTAATTTCCAAAGAGACTTCATATGAGAATTCAAAAATATCATGTATTAAAAAATTTAAAACCCTGTGAATGTTATTTCAAGAGGTAACTTGCATGTGACTTGTTAACAATCCCACTTTACTGAAAAAGCCACCTCACGTCTCTGTTCTAAAAACTTGGTCCAAGAGAAAGAACCATGAAATCTAGGATTTAAGGTCTTCGTTTCCAAAGTATCCACTTAATTCCTCTGAAGAACCTTAATTCCACTATTGTGCTACAACTCAGCAGCAGATGTGAAGGTTGTCTCGGTCCTCCAGGTCATGGTTGTCCCAAAGGGGTTTTTTTCCAAGAGGCAACTGGACTTTCTGGTTTTTCTTTGAAGATGTTTCACTTCTCATTCAAAAAGCTTCTTCAACTCTGACCGGATGGTGGAGAATGGAAGGATTTATACTCCTTGCAGACAGCTGGTCATTTGCAATCTTTTAGAAAGTCATTGAGGCCATCTGGAGGTTTATCTGTGTCCTCAGGGTCACCTGAGTGGTGGAAATGGGTGTGAAGCCTTCTTGGAACTGTTGAAGGGACTGTGTTGTACATTGGAGATAGATAATGTCTTATCGCTCTCCCTCGGTTGAGACGGCTGTTCAGTTTTGACATAGATGGCCTCTTTGACCCCTTTTCCAAACCTGGATTCAAAACTAAAAACTACCCTTGTATTATTATACATTCCTTGCTGGAAGATGCAATTTGGTTTAAAAATAGAAGTAAGTCAAGGAAAGAGAGATGGTGAAGTTTAAAGAGACTCTGATTTCAAATTGGTGATACAATCAGAAGCCCCCACCCCATCTCATTTTCCACTTTATGCTTCCACTTTGACATGCGTTGGCTAACAGGTCATGAATCCTCAATTGGGTGTTTGGTTAATTTAACAGATGGACTTGCAGTGCAGTGAGGAGCCTGGGGCCACCTGCTAATCACTCAGCTGAGTGACAGACCAGGCAGTCCATCTCACACTCTCCTTTCCCCTATAACCCTTTCTTGCTAGCAATTTATTGACATAAGTCAATACCCTCCAAAGGAGAGGCTTTTCCCAGCTTACCCATCCAGCCGGCAATTCATCCCCTTTTTAAAATCCTCCCAAATCTGTGAGTGGTTCATTTTCATAACAAACAAGCAAGAAAGCAAAAAAGAAAAGATTTTCATCAAAGCCGAGCTGTTCTCCTCAACTCACAAGAAAAAGATTTGATTTGCTTTTTATTTTCGCATACATTCTGCTTTTCAGGGAGTTGATGGAAGCAGTGGAGGCAATAAATCATTTTAAGCATCCAGTCAAACACTGATATAGGAAAAAATTGAAATAATCAAAGTGGGAAGGATCCTGGAATCCATTAAAAGCCACTTTCTACAGGCCAAATGAAGTTGGGTCCAAATCTCCTCTAAAATTTGGTTTGTGGTAATAGATTTCTGGATACAATTTCCCTCTCCTATCTCTGAGACCTTTCTTCCCAGACACCTGGCCCATCTCTTTCCTCTCATGCAATTATTCAAACCCAGTGGACCTCTAAGACTGGTTAACTTTGAGATGTTCACCAAAGGAAACTTTCTAGTCATTCTCTCCTCTCACCAAAGCCTCCTTGGATGGACTTCCTGAATAGTATGGTAATAAGTGATACTCGGGGTGAAGAAATGGCAAATATTTATTCCATAAATTTCCCTGTGTTATGGATTCAGGATAAGACTTTTTAAAATACCTTCTGATGTAATCTCCTTGAGGTTCCTCAGAAAACGTTGCTACATCTGTTGTAAATAGGAAGGTTGAATCAGTCCAGACCAATGGCTAGAAGTAATGCAAAATGGTGGTCCAGAATCTTGAGGTTCATAGTATCTTAAGACATCACTGTTGCCTGAGTAATGGCTGTGGGGAATTCCTTTCATGTCCCCATCAGGGAGTTTGTGCAAATGACAGGAGGTCACACAGCCATACAGCCGCAGTCAGATCTCAAATACAGACTTGCTAACCTCTAACCCAGCATCCTAACCGTATGAGCCACTGCACTCCACAACGTGTCATGATCCTATGCAGTGCCCAACCATAGCTTAACATTTGACAAGGCATTCGACAAAGCAGAGCACAACCTACTTCTTGATAAGCTAGAAAAAAGTGGGATAGATAGCATCACCACCAGATGGATTTGTAACTGGCTGACAAACTGTACTCAAAGAATAGTCCTTAATGGGTCTACTGTCAGCTCTGAGATCAGCTGCCACAAGAAAAATGTGAACAGTGAAGGCGGGTGAGGGAGTTGAACAGTTCAAGGTTATTTAGTGTGTCACATTAAAAAATTCCAGCTGCAGTTAATTGGTTCTTGTGATTTATGAAGTGTAGTAAGTGGGAGGAGATAGAGTGGAATTTGTGGGACTGCTGGGAATGAGTTTCAGTTTTGGAAATTTCCATAGACGTACCAGAGCTGTTCCTAATAAATTAATTGGATATTTTTTTTAAAAAAGGGTAATTTCTGGATGCCTAACATTTACATCTACATGGAGGGAAGCAAGCAGTGGGGTACCACAGGGTTCCCTCTTAGGCCCAGTACTCTTCAATATCTTCATTAGTGACTTAGATGAGGGAATAGAAGGGGAACTTACCAAATTTGCAGATGATACTAAGCTGGCAGGAATAGCTAACACCCAAAAAGATAGGCTCAAGATCCAGATGGATGGATCTTGACAGACTTGAACACTGGGTCCTATCTAACAAAATGAAATTCAGTGTAGAGAAAAGTAGGGTCACCGGCTTGGGTGGAAGGTTGGATTAGATGACCTACAAGGTCCTCTCCAACTCTGTTAATCTGTAATCTGTAAACATGACGACCCACTTCGCAGAACCTAAGGGGTTACCTAGGTTTCCTACAACACCCCGAACTACACAGTACTTAACTCCATGATATTTTAATGTAATTTGGTGTGCAAACCCAGCTAGTGTTAGCCAACCTTCATAAACAAGTCTAGGATTCTCCCTTTAAACTTAACCCCATTCTGGAATAAGAAGGACTGGAATCTATTCGCACACCTTCCTAGGAACTGTAAGATGTTCTTGTAGCCATGTTCTTGTAGACATTCTTTTTCCATGCTTCGGCTTCTATGCCCCATGCGTTTGCTCTTTCCCCTCCCAATTCTGTACCGGGAAGAAAGTCCCAAGCATGAAAATGCTTACTGTTAGTCTTGAGCCTGGCAGGTTCGCTGTTTCGGCTGCCAGCCTGATTGATCGCCTTGACGAGGAAGATGTATCGTGTACCGCTTTGCAACCCATGCACCGTGTAATGGTTCTGCTTGATGTTGGGGACAATCATCCAGCTGTCCATAGAATTGTAGAGACCTGGAAAATAAAGGGAGTTGTTTAGAACACAGCTGTCCTTTTAAAAGGTTCTTTCTAGAGCCACACAACAACCTATTTGGACCAAAATTCAAAAGTCTGGTGCTTTTCAATGTCTGAGGAACAAGTACCCAAGACAATACCTTCTCTTCATCTCAGCTGCTACTTGTTTGAAGTAGTTAGCTTTCCTTGGGCTTATTTGGAACCATCGACACACTATGCCACTTCTACAGCTCTTTGGAATGCAGAGAGAAGTTACATCAATCACTAGAGGGAACGGGAACAACCAAGGAAACAGGAGGAGGCAAACCTATCCTTTCAGATCCTTTAAATCTCTTACCAAGCAGTTTGGAGAAATTATGTGTAGTAGGGCCGGAAAGAGATTATTGAAGCCGATTGAATAGATTTTGCATAGAAATCTAAGATCAGGAAGGTAAATGTGTGCGGGAGAGGGAGGAAAATTGAGAGGGAAGGGTTGCTTAAGCTTATCCCAGGAGCAACTGCTGGATATGTATGGATTAAGTGAACCCCTAGTCTGATCACCAATTGTGATCCTTTACATAGGAAAAATCTAAGCATCCTGAGGTCTCAGAGCCGTATAGTATGTATCTCTTCACCCGAACCTCCATAGACCTCCAAAGGTTTTTGGGAGTTCGTGTTTAATGTGACGAAAGGAGAACCATAATAGGAGAGTTACTATATATGATAGATAGGAGAAAGAGAGAGAGAGAGTATTTGTAGCTCAGGTTTCAAATGAGGGATCCTTGGTTTTTGTCTAACATCCACAAAACCATCAACATCACTCCCACCAACACTGGCAGGGCAAGCCACTAAAATATAAACTGAAAACAAACTCACTCCTTAGTAGCACTGATGACGTTACCTAGGTTGGGTAATGAAATGTCTGCAAGAAAACAACCAGGTTCTGAGAGCACCAGAGAGAGGGTGGGGAGAGAGAGAGAGAGAGAGACAGGAGAGAGAGAGAAAGAGAGACAGACAAACAGACTCACACATACACACACACACACACAGGCATAGAGACACACACAGAGAGAGATAGAGAACCAGAGAGACAGACTGAGACAGACAGAGACAGAGAGACAAAGACAAAGAGGCAGACAAAGAGAAGAGACAGAGAGAAGAAATTGATAGATGATAAATAGATGATAGATAGATAGAATAGAATAGAATAGAATAGGATAGATAGATAGATAGATAGATAGAGATAGATAGATAGATAGATAGATAGATAGATAGATAGATAGAATAGGATAGACAGATAGACAGACAGACAGACAGATAGACAGACAGACAGACAGACAGACAGACAGACAGATAGATAGATAGATATACAAATTAAACACAGGAGGATACTTTCCTTTTAAATCTGCTCTGGCTTTCCTTATAGTCCTTTTAGTGCAAGACACTCAGAGGCCACGAGCTGGCCTTGGGCTTGAAAAAGAATGTCACATGCCTCTCCCAACTGATCTATGGCCGGAAATCAGTCCAGAGATAACAAAGACAGTAAGAGATAAGATGGGCAAACTAAGTGCAGGAAGTGGATTATCTGGCTTACTTCGCAAGCCCTGTTCACTGGATAGCTTTAACACAAGACAGAAGCCAGAGATAACATCTCTTACAAATCACCAAAGTCTAATTTTACACCTCCTTTCTTCACCCTCTAATCCCAAACAGTAAACAGTTTAGAGAATGTGATCTTCTTGGGTGTCTAAAGTAAAGCAAACATTGCCTACGCAGGAACAGGAGATGTTTAAACTGCTAATTCCCAGTTTACAAATTATAGCCTTTATGTGCATGTGGTGTGAACAGGTGCCTCTAAATACACGAGCAAATATTTGCCAGCCTGAACCATCTTGGTAGCTCTTCCATTGACACTCAGCAATCTTCTTGAACTATAGAAATAGAAATATAGAAATAGAAATATAGAAATAGAAATATAGAAATAGAAATATAGAAATAGAAATATAGAAATAGAAATAGAATAGGTTGGACAGGATCTTGGAGATCTTCATGGTGTCAGCAACCGCGGCTCTGGAGCCACATGAGGCTCTTTGGCCCCTCTGCTGTGGCTCCCTGTTGGGTGATCCCACCACTGGCTGGCCCCGCCCCTCGCTCTCTCCTCCCAATCATTCCATGTGAGGCCTGAGAAGGTAAAACACACACACACACAAAAAACGAATGAAAGAGAGGGAGGGAGGGAGGGAGAGAGACCCATTTCCCACAGAAAACACTGGGAGCCACAAAACCTGGGGAGGTGTGGTGGTGGTGGTGGGTCATGTGACTGTGTGGGAGTGATATTGAGTTGGCCACGCCCACCCAGGTTTTGAGGCTCCTGGTGTTTTCTTTTCTGTGGGAAATGGGTCCAAATGGCTCTTTGAGTGTTTAAGGTTGCAGGCCCCTGTTCTAGTTCAACCCTCTGTTTAGGCAGGAAACCCTACACCACTTCAGACAAATGGTTGTCCAATCTCTTTTTAAAAAATCTCCGGTGATGGAGCACCCACAACTTCTGGAGGCAAGTTATTCCTCTGATTAATTGCTCTCACTGTCAGGAAATTTCTCCTTAGTTCTAGGTTGCTTCTCTCCTTGATTAATTTCCACCCGTTGCTTCTTGTCCTGTCTCCTCCATCAACCTTATCTGTTTCCTTCTACTTCCATCAACCTTGCCAAGCATTTTTCCACCTAGACTAACATTTGCCTGCATGTCAAACCCAGAGTAAGTATCTCCTTGTGGATCATTGGTTTAAGGGAGCAGCTACTCTTTTGTTGGCCCAGGACTTGGGAACTGATTCTTCTTGAAGTGCATGGTACTCTTAGTACCCTTCTCCAATCTGTAATTCAGATGCATCCTTTTTTGGGGGGTGGAGTTATTCTTTCACAGTGTAAAGTTTTACCCTCATGGAGATAACGTGCAATTTTATACCAATCTGATCACGCAATACTATCTACACTGCTGGCATTCTGTCCAATCCACAACCCTTTGTCCACACCTTGGATTAAAACATGAATTTGGAGTGGATGGACAGTTTGGATAAAATTAAACTATCCATCCACTCCAAATTCACGACACAGAGAGCCAGTTTTGGTGTTTAAAACATTCTATGATCCATTCAAGCTTACCGGGAAATAAATCCCAAGAAATATAACTGGACTAACTTCCCATTTGTTTCCTCATTGAAAGTTAGGCTAGAGGTTCAGTTGACTGCCTGATCCCCAAAGGTGGAACAAAAACCCCAATACAGCTTATTCAACAGACAAAGCAGCTCCGGAAGTGATAGCATTTGCCATGTTCCCTGTTGGCTTCCTGTTGTTGTTATTCAGTCACTAAGTCATGTCCGACCCTTCACAATCTCATGAACCACAACGCACAAGGCTCCCTATCTTCCACTGTCTCCTGGAGTTTGCCCAAACTCATGTTCATTGCATCAATGACACTATCTAACCATCTCATCCTCTGTCGTCCCTTTCTCCTTTTGCCCCCTCATCAGGGTCTTCCCCAATGAGTCCTCTCTTCTCATTCGGTGGCCAAAGTATTTGGACTTCAGCCTCTGTCCTTTCAAGGAACAATCAGGGTTGATGTCCTTTAGGATTGACTGATTTGATCTCTTGCAGTCCAAGGGTCTTCTCCAAGAGTCTAATCCTGGCCTCCAAATATAAGAAGCAAAGATCTGGATGGACAGAGATGAGTGGCTAATTTTTTGTTCCCCAAAAGCATATTAAAAGTATCTATATTCATTCTGGCTTACTTTGGCTTCCCCCAATCCCTTCCCCTTGACAAATGCTGATTTGAAAGGGTGTCAGGATTATCCAACCCAGGCAATTCCTGAATGAGATGGTTAGATGGTGTCGTTGACGCAATGAACAATGGGCAAACTCCAGGAGATTTTGGAAACCAGGAAGCCTTTTTATAACGTATCTGGAAGACAGCAAGGGAAGAGGTCAATCAATCCCTCTTCAGAGATTAACTCACAGGGTAGCATCAATTCCTCTCTATTTACACCTGGGTATGCAAAAAAACTTGGGCTCCAAGATCACCGCAAATGGGGACTATAGCCAAGAAATTAAAAGACGCTTGCTCCTGGGGAGGAAAGTTATGGCAAAACTAAACAGCATACTAAAAAGCAGACACATCACCCTGCCAACAAAAGTGCCTATATTCAAGGCTATAGTTTTCCCGGTTGCAATGCACGGCTGTGAAAGTTGGACCATAAGGAAGATTGAGCACCAAAGAATGGAGGCCTTTTGAACTCTGGTGCTGGAGGTGAGTCCCTTGGACTGCAAGGGGATCCAATTGGTCAGTCCGAGAGGAAATCAACCCTGACTGCTCTTTAGAAGGACAGATCCTGAAGATGAAACTTTGCCCACCTCATGAGAAGGAAGGACTCTCTGGAGAAAAGCCTAATGCTGGGAATGGTTGAAGGCAAAAGAAGAAGAAGGGGACGACAGAGAAGGAGGGGGCTGGATAGAGTCACTGAAGCAGTCAGCGTGAGCTTAAACGGACTCTGGAAGATGGTAGAGGGCAGGAAGTCCTGGAGGAACGTTATCCATGGGGCCACAATGGGTCGGACACGACTTTGCATCTAACAACAACAACATGCAATCCAGAGAATGGCAAAATGAAGGTAGAGTCTCTGTCAAAAGGACATCTTTTTGAGTAACTAGTGCCAAGAGAGCCTTGGTTTTGTTGCATGGGGTGATCTGAAAAAAAAACCCCTATGGTTCAGTTGCAGTGGACATCCTTCAAAAAGCAAAGGAGTTCTTCAAGAAACCTCAGGTTCTTGTTTTCTCCTCTTATCCTTCCCTTTTCTTGTGCCTTCCTGCTGTCTGCCTGGAGGCACAGCCTCTGCAATCTTGCTGGCTGTTTCTTCCAACCCTTCCACTAGCCAAACTCAGGTTCTGCTAAGGCTGGCAGAGAAGAAAGAATTGGATTGTTCTTCTCCTGGGTGGAAAGAACAGGAGATCAAGGAGGGGCATAAAATAGAGAAGATATCCTCAGGCTCCAGGTAGAGCTATGCTGTATCAGGTTCCCAGGTAAAATAGTGGCAGATATTCCCAGTGTGGAACGACACAGCTGGTAGCCTTGAACTTGGCTTCAGGGTCTCAGAGAAACAGCATGGCGTGGCCCTATAAGAAGCCTGAATGCTTACAAGGATGAAGCTTACCCAAAAGTTGGTTATCTTCTGTCAAAGCAAAGATGCAAAATCCTTCTTATGCCCCAAGGCAGTTCAAACCTATTGCTTCTTCCTCCTGTTACATGTCAACGGACTTTAAGCTTCACAACTTTGAATGAATGATTGTTGATCCTTCATGTCGCCATCATCTTTGCCCTGCAGGGTCTCAGCTTGACTCACATCCACTTTTGCTTTTTCCACAATCTACAACCTTTACAGTTCCTCTTCTGCGAGGTCAACAATTGGGGAACATCGATTGATCCTCATAGATTGGAGGGCAAGGGTCACTTAAGCTTTTGACTGACATGCTGGGGACCAAATTTAGAACAGCAGGGAGGGTCCAACAAAACCTAACTTTAATTCCTATCTCAATTGAATTCCACTTAGTGTCTCTGATAATTCCCCATGAATATAATAATCTTTCACTCCTGTTGCTTTAACTGTTGCCAACTTCAGGAACACAGGTTAGGAGCTGTGGTGGCGCAGTGGTTGGAATGCGGTACTGCAGGCTACTTCTGCTGACTTCAGGCTGCTAGCAGTTCAATTCTCACCGGCTCAAGGTTGACTCAAACTACCATCCTTCCAAGATCAGTAAAATGAGGACCCAGATTGTTGGGGGTGGGGAATGCTAACCTCTTAGAATGGGTTGTAAGCACTGTGAAATGGTATATAAGTCTAAGTGCTATTTTTATTACTAGCTGGAGAGGCCCAGGGTAACATCTCAAGTTATGCACTAAAACCATAACGTGAGAACTTGTGTCCTTTCCTTACTTGCACTGAATTCATGTATGATATATCCTCCCCTTTTTCCTTAGGTTCAGTGGGTTATGCTTTGCCAGAATGCTTCTACCTACCAAAAACCAATTAAACACAACAACCATCATAAATGGTGAGATTTCTCCAAAAAGTGTCATTTCAGAATTCAGGAAAAGGAGGTCATCAACCACAAAGGAAAGCTAGCAGGTCAGGGCAAGCTAGAATGCTTTCCCAGTCTTGCTTGCCACAACCAGGGTGGGGAAGTGACAGGCACCAAAGACCAGGTATACACATGAAGGTCAGAAGTAGTATTCAGCAGGTTCTGACCAGTTCTGGAGAACCGGTAGCGGAAATTTTGAGTAGTTTGGAAAACCAGCAAATACCACCTCTGATTGCAGATTTTACAGTATCCTTCCCCTGCCATGCCCACCAAGCCACGCCCATCAAGCCATGCCCACAGAACCGGTAGTAAAAAATTTTGAATCCCACCACTGGTGAAGGTCCAATTAAATGGAATTATTGCTAAAATGCTTACATTCAGGAATCTTCTGGACCAAAGGTCAGCATCTGCTTGGAGTTTAATTCGTTTGTTTGTAGAATTTATACAGCTGCCCATTGACCTTCAGTGACTTTGGGCAACTTACAAAAAGTAAAAAAACCCAACATAAAAAAGAATAAAAGCAATAACAGTTAAATATGGGCCAACTGAGTTTGGGGAGAGGAAGGGTTAAACTTAGTTCACTTGTGGTTATGTAGGGATTCTAGGTTAATCCTTCTTTTAACTCCACCCCCAGATTCCGACACTCCTTCTACTATTTCAAGCCATCTTAAGAGTGTCTTTGCTCTCTCACAGGACACTACAATGTATTCCAATGTAACACAAATAAATTACGGTGTGATTATCTGAGTTGGCTTTTAGGTAGCCCATGAAATCACGGAGGCTTTTGCTGCTTGAATGAGAAGGATTTAAAGTCGATGCAAGTAGGTGGACAAGAGATGCAGAATGATAGAGTTTGAAATAGGAGTTTCACAGCCATGCTTCATTCCTTACAAAGAACAACTGTTGTGGGAAGCCAGCTTCCCTCGCCCCCTCTCGCTATCACATCTAGTTAAGCACTGGCTGCCACAACCTGCAGCTTACCTCTATTACCTTTCTGATGAGTTGTCTTCCAGGTGAGCTATCAGAGGGAAACTAGAAAGCAGCAAGCTACTCAGAAGGGTCGGTCCCAGAGAGTGCTGAGTTAAAATGCTTGCAATTGATTCCCTCTCTTTCCCTGGACTGTGATTGTATCACACTATTTCTGGTTTTCTTGAGAAAGGTCACCCTGAAAGTTCAGGCTGAGTTGAGAAGTCAATAGAGTGGAATAGAATGGTCAGAGTCTCTAGCTAGAGATTGAGCTATAGCAGGGGTGTCAAACTCAATTTCATTGAGGGCCACAACAGAGTTGTGTTTGACCACAGGGTGGGGGGAAGGGGCATGGCCAGGGTGGATGTGGCCAGCTCCATGTCACTCATCGAGGCTCCATTTTCGGCTTGACGGCTTCCTAGAACCCCTCGGCCAGTGCCGGTGGCCCTCCCGAGCTATGTTTTCACTGCCAGAGGCATTACAGGCCAGTCCTTCTCTGTTTCCAGGGCGACCCCATGGGCCAGATCTAAACACCCCATGGGCCAGATCTGGCCTGCGGCAGAGGTGTTATTCAGCCGGTTCAGATCAGTTCTGGAGAACCGGTAGTGGAAATTTTGAGTCGTTCGGAGAACCAGCAAATCCCACCTCTGACTGGCCCCATCTATTCTCTGCCTCCCGAGTCCTAGGCTGTTCAATATTTACATACATGGTGTGTTGTGAGTTAATTTTGTGAGTTTGCCTGCTAGCAAATTTTATGGGTTTGCTTGCAAGCAAATTTTCTGTGACAGGCTCAGGTAGCCAATCTCACAGATCTCTGAATGAATCTACCTGCTTTGCCTGATTTTGGGTAAAAGTTGCTCTTTTTTTTTTTATAAAAAATTCAATATTTATATAAATATTTATAATATTTACATGCAAGCCATGCCCAGCCAGTCACATGACCACCAAGCCACACCCAAAAATTAGGCCATGCCCACAGAACCGGTTGTTAAGAAATTTGAATCCCACCCCTGCCTCTATGTGTTTGGTTGGTGTGTGTGTGTGTGTGTGTGAGAGAGAGAGAGAGAGAAGTTAGATCAGATCTCTCTCTCTCTCTCTCTCTCTCTCTCCCACCAACTTCAGCAAGCCACTGTCAGTCAAAATTCATATTAGTAGTCCCCAGGATTTAAAATTATGAGTTTGGTGATCCCTGAGGTCCAAAAGGTTGGCGACCTCTTGCCCAGCAAGCTAGATTTGCTCCTACACCTCATACTACATTATAGTAAGCCATAATATTGTTTTTTATAAAATGCCAAGTAGTTATGTAGGATAATAATCCAATAAATCTCTTAGAAAAACACCCATAAATTTCCCTCAGAGAGCCTTGAAAGATTTCAGTGGATTATCCGAGAAAGCTTGATGAAGAGATTAGTTACATCACTGCCTGGAAGAGCAAGAGAGGATGGTGCACTGGGGAGACAGGGATAACTCTTGCTTGAACAACTGGTGAAGGCCAAGACCCTTGATGGATTAATGCTCTACAACCCACAAATCACCCAACCACTAATTAACTTTGGATGAGACAGTCTGGTAGAGCTACCTATCTTCTCAGCCTTGGAGTTGGGGCAGGTCCAAAGGACAGCCAGACTTTGGAGTCTCCAAGGATTGAGGGAAGTATTCAAGTGATGCCTCCATCACCCACCATCTAAATCAGGGGCATGCGATCTTGACAACTTTAAGGATTTCAATTGCCAGAAGTCCCCAGGCAGCATGAAGTCCATCGATCTTAAGTTTCCAAGGTTGGACACCCCTGATCTAAACATTTTTTACAAGCTGATAGAAAGCTGAGGGAAGGATTCTCAATCAAATTTGGAGGTGGAAAGAAGCAGGTGGGGTAGAACATCTAAGCACAGATAACAGATAATCAGAGTTGGAAAGGGCCTAATAGGTTAGGGTCATCTAGTCCAACCCTCTGCCCAAGCAGGAGACCCTACAATCCCAAGATTTTAACATGCTCCCCCTAGAAATGGTGCAGCATTGCTTATGTATTCATTCAACTGAGGATAGAAAAGGAAAAATTACTGACCCCAAAACACAAATACACTTTCTTCATCCAAGCAATTTCCAGCAATATCCAAACATCATTTGAAAAATAGGCATGAGAAAATACAGACATTTTCTTTCTGGGAAATTCTTCCTTCAGATAAGCAAATATTTGGGCCCATCTCAATTGCTTCCTCTCCAACTAATTGATCAGGACACAGAGAAGACAAATCTGACGTTGCAAGCCATGTCCCAAGAGCATTCCAGAGAGCCATGGTGGCACAGTGATTAGAATGCAATATTGCAGACTAACTCTGCTGGCTGTCAGCAGTTCGATCCTGACTGGCTGAAGATTGACTCAGCCTTCCATCCTTCTGAGGTCAGTAAAATGAGAACCCAGATTGTTGGGAGAAATACGCTAAATCTGTAAACCGCTTAGAGAGGGCTGTAAAGCACCACGAGGCGATATATAAGTCTTATTGAGTTCGATCATAGGTAGAGGTAGATAGTTATCTCTCTGGGCACAATGAGAATATATCTGCTGAACACAAAACTCCAACAGGAAGGGCATCCGGCCATTAAACACTCTGCTAGCTCCATTCAATTGCGCAGACTCCACACCAGAAAGGATTATGGGGGTGGTAAAAGAAGATGATTGCTATTGCTATTCATTCAAGTTAGCTGCCGCTCCAGCAATGGGCACTGTTGAGTAGCAGCCTACCTCAATCAGGGTACCAGTAGAAGCAAAAGAAAGAGGCTAGCCCACAGTGACTTACTGATAAAGTTGGCCTGGCCGGTGAAGATGGTATATTGGAGTTCATATGAGCCGACGCTGAACTCATCATCTGAGATCCAGTGGACAGTGATGGTGTCATGGGAGGCGGTGCAAAGTTCTTCACGGACAGAGGGTGGGTTGGGTGCTGTAGAAGCAATAGCAGACAAGAGGTGAGCAGCTTCCTGTCCTCCTCATGAGAAACCATTCGTGTTTGTTCTATAAGGGTAAAAGGTTTCCTTATCCAGTCATGTCCGAATCTAGGGAGCTGTGATCACCTCTGTTTCTTAGCCAAGGGAGCCAGCATTGCCCAAAGACACTTCTGTGGTCATATGGCCGGCATAACTATATGCCAAGGTGCACAGAACACTGTCATCTTCCCACTGAAGGGGTACCTATTTATCTACTCGCATTTGCATGCTTTTGAACTGCTAGGTGGGCAGGAGCTGAGACAAGTAATGGGAGCTCACCCTGTCTTGCAATGCTGGGGTCTTGAACCCGGGCTTGTCAGACAAGCTCAGTGTCTTTAACCTCTGAGCCATTGTTGCCCTTTGCCTTTGTGGTATACTGCATGGATTAGCTAAAATGTACAACCTTAGTTGTGATGCAAGGTGGGACCGACACAGAAAAGAGGAAGGACAACACCAGGTCATTACAGAAAAGATATTAGAGTCTTAGGAAAGTAGAGTGCAAGAGAAAGAAACTCAAAATAACAGTGTCTTGATTTTCTTTGGCGTCCATTAAAATGAACAGGAGCTGTCACAAGCTTTTAACATTCTGTTATAATACCCTAACCCTGTGATGGCGAACCTTTGGCATGCATGCCGCAGGTGGCATGCAGAGCCATTTGTGCTGGCATGCGAGCTGCAGGCAAACTTACCTCACTGCACATGTGCGTGCCTCACAGCTGATTTTCGGCCAGTTTGAGGCCTTTTTAGACTCCCACAGGTTTGAGGAAGGCTTCTGCAAGCTTCTGCAGGCTGAAAACTAGGCCCGTTTCATTATTTCCTGTTTTTCCGGAAATACTGGAAGTGATGAAACGTGCCTAGTTTCCATCCTGAAAAGCCTGCAGAAGCCTTCCACAAGCCTCTGGGAGGCTGAAAAAGGCCTCAAACCAGCCAAAAATCAGCGCAATGCAGGTAAGGGGACGGCAGGGGTGGGTGTGGGTGGGTGGGTGGAGATTGTGCATGCATGCTTAGGAGGTGTGGGGGGAGGGCACGCATTGCCTTCTGGTTGCTGGCACGCAGGCGCGGGTGTGCAAGCGCATGCACAATTTTTGGCACAGGAGCCCAAAAAGGTTAGCCATCATTGCCCTAACCACATTAAAGTATGTACTTACATAGCACGTAAACTACATATTAGATAAATATTCCTAGCAACTTTTGTTTCCTGACTGTGTCGGCTTCAAAGGCCTGAAACTGCTGCAGATTGGTTAGCACTAAGACCCTAGCACTTATGACTTATAAGCGACTTATGATCATGTTTCACACTTACGACCTTTGTATAGCAGCTCCACGATCGTGTGATTAAAATTCAGATGCTTTGGGCAACTGGTTTCACACTTATGACCGTTGCGGTGTCCCAAGGTAGTGTGATTCCGTTTTGCGACAAGCAAAGTCGCTTGGGAATGCTAGATTCCCTTTACAACTGGGTTACTAACTTGTCCACTGCAGTGACTCACTTACCAAACGTGACCAGAAAGGTCATAAAATGGGGCAAAGCACACTTAACAAATGTTTCACTTAACAACAGAAATGTGGGGCTCAATTTTGGTCATAAGTCAAGGACTAGCTGTATTTACTACCGAGGGCTGGACGCCGCAATCTTAGCCTACACCTTCAAATCCCAAAGCTCTTTTGTAGTATTTTTTTTCCCTTCCTTCCTCGTTGTACAACCACAATTGGCAGCAGAATTTCCATTGCTAATCAAGGTAATTGCTAAGAGAATTTATTGCAACCTTCTTGCTACCATTGTTCAGCAATTCATTGCGGCCGTTAAGTGAATCATGCAGTCATTAAACAAACCTGGATTTCCCCTTTGATTGGCTTATCGGGAGCTGGCTGGGAAGCTGGCAGATGGCCACCCTGTGAGGTCCTTGTTGAACGACCTACAGTGATTCACTTAATAACGGGGACCAGAAATGTTGGAATTTTCCATTGCTAAATGGTGTGATCGTGGGGCATTCCCACTTACAAGTGCATTTGCTTAGCAACAGAAATTCCAGTCCTAGTTTCTGTTGTTAAGTGAGGACTAGCTGTGCATTTACACCCTACTGATGTGAACTTTCCAGCAGGGCAACCTTATCTGCCGTCCTACGTGGCAATTCTTGTTCTCTTTTGCGCCGTGTTGACAGAAATAAATTCCCCTTGAAATACCAAGTAGGTTTTACTCTTGAGGTTACAAGACACAAATGGAACAAAAGTAAATTGCATCCCCTCTACTTATCCATAAAAGTCCAGAGTGCTGGAAAAAAGAAAAATGAAAAAGCAAAAAAAATCAAGCCAAAAAGCAAAGCGAGGTATGGAAACAAAACCCCCAGAAGGCCTTTAAGACTGCAACATCGGCACAAACCTGTTAGATAATCCAGCCCCTCCAGCAATTTCTTCTCTCTGGAAAAATCTAAAGCAAAGTTTTCAAAGGCATCGTTAAAATTGATATCGGGTATCAAAACTTGAGAGGAGGCAGTTGCCATGGCAACCCTGAAAGACAGAAAAAAGAGCATCGCTAACCATTAGGCAGTGCTTGTCATTCCCAGGCGGCGCTTTGATTTTTGATGAAAGGGCTGGAAACAGCCTGGCCATGTTGTAAAACTCTTGTAGCAAAGGGCAGGGGAGGGCAGTGGCTGGGGAAGGGGAGAGAACGAGAGAGAGGGAGACCAGTAGGATGAGGTGATGGAGACATCCCTAAATTTGGAAAGTGAGACCTCTGTGGTCTCGGCAAGATAAAAAGTCTGGAAGCTGGAGGAAGGAATTTGGATCCACCTAAGCCAGTTCATTATTTCATTCCTTCATTTATTATTTACATATAGCTGTTATTTCTATGCAGCTCAGCTCCAAAATGGCTCCAAGAAATATACAGCAGAAGTCAAAGTTAAAAACATCAAAACAGGGACAATATTACTAATCAGCAAAGACAGATCATTCATCTCAGCAAGAGCTACTTGCCTGAAAGGAGGGTTGGAATACATTAACCAAATACAACTGAATTAATGATTAAAGTTATGTATCAGTCTATAAAGGCCAGGATGGCGTCCCTGGCCTCTAATGCTGATCTTGATGTAATGCCATTGCATAATGGCTACGTGTTGTTTGATGCTAGGTTGTTTCGAGAATGAACATGTTTGGAAGATGGAGTGAGATCCATTTCAAAGCAAGTCCAAAGGGTGAAAAATATTTTGTTTGGGAAGACTTCTCTAGACTAGATGGCTAGTTTGGAAAAAATAACGGCTAGTGGTGACATGAAAGCAGTATTCGAATATTTATCTGCAAGACCGCGTTCTGCCAGTAGTCTCCCATCGACCTGTGCGCTCCCACAGGGAGGGCCTCCTTCGGGTCCCGATGGCCTCTATGTGCCGCCTGGTGACCCCGAGGAACAGGGCCTTCTCTGTGGGGGCACCCGCTCTCTGGAATGGACTCCCCCTGAGTTGAGAACGACCACCGACCTGAGGGTGTACAGGCGTGATTTGAAGACCTGGCTCTTTGAGCAGGCCGGCCTGGGCTGATCTTAAATTAATTTTAATGGGGTTTAAGTAATGAATTTTAAGGTTGGGATTTTAGATTCGGTAGCAGCCCTTATTTAATTCTATTTTAACTTTTGTATATGTGTTGTTTTAGTAGGCTGTGCACCGCCCTGAGTCCTTCGGGAGAAGGGCGGTATATAAATTGAATAAAATAAACAAAATAAATAAATTTGAAGGGGTCAAATTATTCTCCAAAGCACTGGAGGGCAGGACAAGAAACAATGGATGGAAACTAATCAAGGAGAGAAGCAGTGATGGGATTCAAATAATTTAACAACCTCTGCCCTAATGGTTTCTTCCAACAACTAGTTCACCAAACTGCACAGAAAGTTAACAACCGGCTTTCCCGAACTGGTGCAAACTGGCTGAATCCCATCACTGGAGAGAAGCAACCTGAAATCAAGGAGAAACTTCCTAACAGGGAGGAAAATTAACCAGTGGAACTTCAGAAGTTGTGGGTACTTCATCATTGGAGGGTTTTAAGAAGAGACTTGGACAGCCACTTGGCTCAAATGGTACAGGGTTTCCTGCTTCCTTTAAATGTATTTAAAAATATGAAATATTTAAAAATATTCAAACATCAAATAGTAGAAGTTGCAAATGCTTCATCACTGGAGGTTTTTTTTTTTTTTTTTAAAGACTAGACAACCACCTATCTGAAATGGTATAGGGCCTCCTGATGGAGCAGGGGGGTTGATCTCAAGACCTCCAAAATCCTTTCCAGCTCTATTCTGATTGATTAATTTCAGATTACACAACCTATGGGATGTATCATGTGGCATATGGGTATTAGTGGCCTGGTGTGGCTGCCAATTAAGTCTCTCCTTCCTATTTTTGGACCTTGGGTCAGTTCTTCTTTCCCTAGGTCACAGGTCTCCAAACTTGGTAACTTTAAGACTTGTGGACTTCAGCTCCCAGAATTTTCCAGCCAGCTGGAGAATTCTGGGAGTTGAAGTCCACAAGTCTTAAAGTTGTCAAATATGGAGAGTCCTGCTCTAGGTCTACACTACCCTTCTTCCATGAAAGTCCCCCTTGGATCTTTCTTCTCCCTTCCTCACCAGGAACTGACAATAGCTCTGCAAACTTCTCTCTCCAACTTTTCACTTCATGCGAATGAGTCACTGGGTGTGTGTGTGCTCAAAGAAGACCCCTCTTCAGGAAGACGAATGAGTAGTGGGATTCATACTACTGATGCTTCCTGTCACACAGGGTTTAATGTCCAGGATCTGTCCTTTCTCTAGAAATCTGCAGAATGCACTGAATATTTTTTGTGGACATCCAGGAAAAAAACACACACGTGTGTTGCAGTGGTAGAATTCACATAAAGTTGCCACCGGTTCGGTGGGCGTGGCTTGGTGGACGAGCTTTGCACTCATGCACACACTTTGCATGCACACACGCACCAAACACGCACTTTGTGCAGGTGCAGAGTTGTTCTACTTCTCCTCCTGCAAGCCTGCACAATACCGGTTGCTGCAGCAGCTGCTGCACGGTGCTATTCTGTGCCACGCAAAGCAGCTGCGCTTCGAATTCTGGCCATAAAAGTGAATATAGGAGCCCAGGCGGGTGGGCGGGCCAAACACAGAGCAGCGGAGAGAACTGGTTCTCTCTCTGCTGCTCATTGCCGCTACCGGTTCTCCAGAACCAGGCAGAACCAGTTGCATTCCACCACTGGTGTGTTGTTTAAAATAGAATCCAAAGCTTTGCACGGACTTTTGAACAGGCTGAGCAGCCTCCTGATTTCTCTTGTAGATGGAAAAACCTCTTTCAAGCTTTTGAGCCGTACTTTGAAGGAAGGAGTTCCATGAGATTTAAGAGCTTTCGTCTTGCAACAGACCATCTCTGAGCCTTGTCAAACACAATGACAAATCAGCTTCCTTGTATGGCCTTTCTTGCGACGCTACTCAAGGAATATTCAGGAACTTATCCCAGAAGGTGCTTTTTCAAGAGGCCACTGGACTTTCTGGTTTTTTCTTTGAAGACCTTTCGCTTCTCATCCCAGAAGCTTCTTCAGCTCTGACTGGATAGTGAGGAATGGAAGGATTTATGCTCCTTGCAGACAGCTCGTCGTTTGCATTCTTTTAGCGAGTCATTGAGGCCACTTGGAGGTTTGTCTGTGTCATCAGAGTCACCCGAGTGGTGCAAATGGATGTGGAGCCTTCTTGGAACTGTGGAAAGGACTGTGTTGTAGGCTGGAGATAGAAGATGTTGTATCCCACCTCCTCTGTTGAGAGAGGGCTGTTCAATTTTGACCTAGATGGCCTCTTTGACACCTTTTCCAAACCAGCGGGTCCTCTCTGCTCTCTCTCAACAGAGGGGAAGGGATACAATATCTTCTACCTCCAGTCTACAACACAGTCCTTTCAACAGTTCCAAGAAGGCTCCACATGAATTTGCATTACTCAGGTGGCCCTGAGGATACAGACAAACCTCCAAGTGGCATCAATGACTCTCTAAAAGGATGCAAATGACCAGCTGTCTGCAAGGAGTATAAATCCTTCCATTCCCTACCATCCAGTCAGAGCTGAAGAAGCTTCTTGGATGAGAAACATTTTCAAATAAAAACCAGAAAGTCCATCTGCCTCTTGAAAAAGCACCTTTGGGACAACCATGACTTGGATGATGGAGAATCTCCATAGACATTCAGGAACTTACAAAACCTGGGATAAGGGTTCCCTGGGAAGTCAGCATCTGGGGAGGGGGCCCCTCAGAACTCTTAGCATAAACAACACCTTAGCGAAACAACAACACCCTTTATCTTTGGAGTGGTACCTTTCTGCCACATTCTTCGCTGTTTGCAGGAACCGCGCATGGTCGCTTTCTTTCAAGATGTGCTCAGCTTGGTTGATGAGGACTGTGGACCGCTCCAGGCACTGCCTGCAGTTGGCTACCTGCTGGGCTAGCTTCCTCAGCTTCATCACCTTTAGAGAAAAAAAACAGAGGATGCTACAGCAACAACTGGAATCTCATTAGCAGGCATCGTGTTTGGAGGAAGCAGCAAGGTGTCTTAAGGCATCCCTGTTGTGGTGTGCCAGCGGCTGATGGAGCTGGCAGCAGAGTTGGACAGTAAGGAGGTTGGGGAGGAACCTGGGCCAGTCCTGGAGGCTGAGGAAGGCTCATACGAGGACTCTGCATCAGAGGCAGAGATGGGGCCAGGGCAGGCTGGCAATTATCATCTGCCTTCTCAGTCGGACAGCAGTGAGACGGGGGAGCAGCTAGAACTGGTTCCCAGCCTGCGCATGCACAGAGCTGCCAAAAGGAAAGAACAATTACAAACTCAGGGTCGACATGGGAGTAAGGCTACAGGTGGACAGTGAATGGCCCCTCCCATAGGGATTAAAAGAGGAGCGAAGAGGGAGGGGGCTTTTGCAGGAAACAATTCTGCCTGTGCATCTCAGAGACTCTGTGCTGGGACCTTCCTTGTCAGCACTGCATTTGGAAATATTTACTTGGTAGTTCTCCAAGCTAGATGAGGTCTGTGCTCCTAATTAGATCCTCGAAAGACTGTTTGCCAGGCCTTCGGCTGAAGGTGAATGTGCAAAATTCACATTTGTTTAATAAAAGGGGTTTTGCTGGGACAAAAAGGCTCTTTGGGGAAGCCGAGGTCAGAAAAATCCCTTTAAAATTAAGGGACGGGGGAGCAAAGGGAGAGAATGAATTAGCAGATGACAGAAAGCTGATAGGGAGCCAGGTCCTGCAGGGCGGTCTTGCTGCCAGCTCGATGCTGGTAAAGGAAGTGTGGTAACAACTACAGGCACAGAGGGACCTTCTCAATGGGGGTGCCAGACTTCCAGACTGCAGAATAATGTGTGCTTAGAAGCCGATGGACTCATTAGCAGCTTCCATAATGAATTTGTGGAAACATTTCCCTCTGTCATGTTTAGCTAGCCCCAGAAACAAAAATTCTCCTGTTTTGTCTGTTTTTTTTAAACTCCTACCGTTCTCTCCATTCCAAATTTTGCTTCAGAGGGACAAAGGGGATTTTAAAGAAATACTCGTGAACGATGGCATATGGTTTTCAGGCACTAATTTGATGATCAAGCAACTCGGGAGCATTGAACACTCTGCAAATGACTAGACAGCCACTTATCTGAAATAGTGTAGGTTTTTTTCCTGTTTGAGCAGTGGGCTGGACTAGAAGACCTCCAAGGTCCCGTTCTGTTCTGTTCTGTTCTGTTCTGTTCTGTTCTATTCCATTCCATTCCATTCTATTCCTAATTCTTTTCTTTTCCTTATTCCTAATTCTATGCTATTCCTAATTCTATTCCTAATTCTATTCCTAATTCTAGTTCTAGTTCTTATTCTATTCTATTCTTGATTCTCACTCTTATTCTTTTCCTTATTCCTAATTCCATTCTATTCCTAATTCTAATTCTATTCCTAATTCTAGTTCTTATTCTATTCTATTCTTGATTCTCACTCTTATTCTTTTCCTTATTCCTAATTCCATTCTATTCCTAATTCTAATTCTATTCCTAATTCTAGTTCTTATTCTATTCCTAATTCTTATTCTTATTCCTTTCCTTATTCCTAATTCCTAATTCCATTCTATTCCTAATTCTATTCTATCCCTATTCCTATTCTACTAACCAAGGAGAGAAGCACCTTAGAACTAAGGAGAAATTTCTTAAGGGTGAGAGCAATCAACCAATGGAATAGCTTGTCTTCAGAAGTTGTGGGTGCTCCATCATTGAAGGCTTTCAAAAAGAGACTCTTTGTCTGGAATGACATATAGGGCCTCCTGTTCTAGCAGGGGGACAGGACTAGAAGACCTTTGAGGTCCCTTCCAACTTGATTATTCTATGTTCTATGGCTCCCTTAGAGTCACTGGAGCCCAAACGAACAGTGTATAAGCATTCCGCATTACTTTGCCACCATTACACAAATACTACACAATGACATTGTTTTGTCCCGTCTCTGGCACAATGTAAATAGAAAGCTTTGTCTGTAGAAGATGGTTGTTTTATCACAGTTGCCCCTGCATACATAGCACAACCCGATGCCTTCCTGAAGATTATTGGATTATTTCTATGCTTTGCAGGGAACCGGAAAACATGACAGCGGCTCTCCAAACACTTCCTTGTCAGCTTCTAAATCAGAGTTGAAGTAGCTGTCAAGAGCTGGCTGTCAGTCTGAGCCCCTCTCTGACAAGTGATGGGGAAGTAGAAGAAACATCCACGCCCACGGCTGAAATCCGCCAGCATCTCTCTCTCTCTCTCTCTCTGTAGGTGCCTGTCACTTCCCTCAAAGAAGGCACGATTAACCCTTGCCCCAACTCCATTCCTATTCCCCCCTGGAATCTTTACCTTTGCTCTGCTCAAACTTGTGTGTGTGTGTGTGTGTGTGTGTTTGATGGGATTGGATTCAAGATGATTGACTGCATCCTTGAGGGAGATACGCACAGGGCCATTTTGCTCTCAAGAAATTTATTTGTGTATTTATTTTTATTTGTTAAATTTATTTGCCACTTATCTCTCTGTGGAGCTGCTCTAGGCAGCTTATAACAAAGGAAGAAAGGGAGGAGGAGGAGGTGGGAGGGGGAGGTGGAAGGAGGAGGAAGAGGAGGAGGAAGAAGAGGAGGAGGAGGAGGTGGGAGAAGGAGTTGGAAGGAGGAGGAGGAGGAGGAGAGGAAGAAGAGGAGGAAGAAGAGGAGGAGGAGGAGGAGGAGAAGGAGAGGAGGAGGGGGAAGGAAGAAGAAGGAAGAAGAAGAGGAGGAGGAGGAGGAGAAGTAAGACAATAGAACAATAAAATAAATAAGAAATACCACTGTATGATTACCAAAAAAGAAAGAAAGTGGACAGGTAGAGAGCAGAGAACTGGGGCAGTGAGGGGGTGATGAGGTAGAGTCTGCCATTCTCTATATATTCCTCCCTGCAAAACCATGGAGCAACAGAACATGGACAGCACCTAAAGCTAATGCCTTATATATAATCAACTAACGTGCAATAGTCTATGAGTTCAATTCCCATGCAAAGAATTCTCATAGAATTCATAGAAAACACCATAGAAAAGATCTCATGGAAAAGACCTCATATAGAAGAAGACCTCATGGGAAAGATCAGGCTAGGTATATCTGATGAGTCCCCAGAAGGAGGTAATCAGTCACATACTGCCTCCTTGTGGTCAGTATAACTAAAAACAAAACACAATTTCATCTGGTTAAAAAAAGAAAGAAATTTCCCTTGCTTTCTAGGAAGGTAGGAAAAGCAAGACAGAACATTACATACATATCTCTTCCATATCTCTCACTCTGAAACCTTAAGTACCATTCTGATAAATCTGCCACCACAAGGATTAGAAACATTGCTTTAAAATGGAAGCTGAGCTTTTCTAGCTGCTGCTGCATCCTGCAGTTAGGAGCCATCATTCAACCTCAATCCTCTTGTGTGGCCATACTCCACTCTCTAAACTGAACTGAGCAGGTCAGTGCTAATATTCTCTGTCTCATTCTCTCTCTTCCCTCTCTCTCTTTTTCTCTCTCTTCCCCCGCTCTCCCTTCCTCTCTCTCTCTTCTCCCTCTCTTTCTTTTCTCTCTCTTTCTCTTCTCTCTCTCTTTCTCTCTGTCTCTCTCCTCTATCTCTCTTTCTCTTCTCTCTCTTTCTCTTCTCCCTCTTTCTCTTCTCTCTCTCTCTCTCTCTTTCCAACTCCAATACCTATTTTTCCCCTACACAACACTCCCACCTTAAAGTCCCTTCCAGCATAAAAGACCTCTTGCTTACATGCAAGGAAGTGTCACTGAGAAAATCAGAGCCGATATAGGAAAGAAAGCATTCCCAGAAATCGGATATGCCTGGCAAGGTGCAAATAGCATAAATTTTTAAAAAGCTGTCAGCTATATTGTCACAATACCATTAACTAGAGGAGAAATAAATGCAGCAAATGTTATCAAAGATAAAACGGCAAACATTCAAAGAAAGCAGCACCAAATATCTTACACCATCCTGTTTCGGTTTTTAGCCAAGGAAAAAAGATGTAAGAATAGAATACAGAATAATACAGTTGGAGGGGACCTTTGAGGTTTTCTAGCTCAACCCCCTTGCTCAGGAAGAAAACCCTAAAGCCCAGTGGTTGCCAATCAGTGGACTGAAGACCACTGGTGGTTCTTGAGAAAATTTTGGTGGTCCGCAGAGAAATGTCACCCCCCCAAAGCAATTAATCCAGGCTGTGCGGTAACACAAGGCGGTGCCATCCACATGGCCCATGGGAACACAAGGCTTGCATCGCTTGCACTGCAAACAACATGAGGTAGTGAGGGGAGGAGGAAAGGGCAGGGGGGAAACTTGCCCCACTCGCCTGATGTGCCTGGCCTGACAACTGGGCTGCTTCTTTCCGCTTCTTTCTTCTTCTGCTTTTGGCTTCATGCAAGGAAAGCAGCAAAAGTCATTCTTTCTCTCCCCCAAACTCTGCCAGAAATGAGTCTTTGGGACCCTGCAAGGCCTCCTGTTCCAAGAGGCACGATAAGTCTCACAAAGACTCATTGCCGGTGGAATTTGGGGGACAGAAAGGAAGACTTCTGCTGCTTCTGCTGCTTTCCTTGCATGAAGCCAAAAGTCTCTCTCTCTCTCTCTCTCCCTCTGAAAACAAAGCTGGAGATGGTATCCTGCGATCCCAAATAAAGAATGATCGATTGGTAGGAAAATGGGGTGGGGAATTTTCCTGTAGATTTTTTGGGGGATTTTCTCAGGGTCTCTGATTTGCAGGATTTAAAATTATGAGTTTGGTGGTCCCTGAGGTCCAAAAGTTTGGCGACCCCTGATCTATAGCCCATTTCAGACAAATGCTTGTCCAATCTCTTCTTTAAAACTTCCAGTTTTGGAGTATTCACTTCTGGAGGCAATTTGTTTCATTGGTTAATTGTTCTAACTGTCAGGAAATTTCTCCTTAATTCTAAGTTGCTTCTCTCCTTGATTAGTCTCCATCCATTGCTTTTTGTTCTTAGATGCTTTGGAGAATAGCTTGGCTCCTTCTTCTTTGTGGCAACCCCTGAGATATTGGAACCCTGGTGTCATGTTACCCCTAGTCCTCTTTTTCATTAAACTAGACATACCCAATTACAAATGTCCAAATTATTATTTGGGTTTTCTTTCATTTTGAACAAAAATTGCCATCTAATGGAAACTATCAGTCATCTTATAAAGCAAGTAGATTACTTCCAGAAGTTGTGGGTTCTCCAACACTGGAGATTTTTAAGAAGAAGTTGGACAACCAATTGTCTGAAATCCTATAAAGTCTGTTGCTTGAGCAGGAGTTGGACTAAAAGACTTCCAAAGTCCCTTCCGTTATTCTGTTCTATCTTATAGAGATCCTCAATCATCCAGATCATGGTTGTTCCAAAAGTGCTTTTTCAAAAGGCAAGCAGACTTTCTTGGGGTTTTTTTTCCCCTTGAAAACATTTCATTTCTCATTTAACAATCTTCTTCAATCAGAATGAAACATTTTCAAGGGGAAAAAAAACCCAAGAAACTCCAGTTACCTTTGAGACATAGGGCATGAAACTTTAAACATACTGTAACAAAAATGGAGCAGTCTCATTGATTTCCTGGTGTTGATCTTACTGGAGTCCTTGAGCTCCCTAGAGAAACAAGCACTGGACAATTCCAAGCTCTGGTAACAGATAACAGATAATCAGAGTTGGGAGAGACCTTGTAGGTCATCTAGTCCAACCTGCTGCCCAAGCGGGAGACCCATTTCTGACAGATGGGAGTCCAATCTCTTCTTGAAAGTCTCAAGTGATGAAACTCCCACGACTTCCGAGGGCAACTTCTGTTCCATGGGTGGATTGTTCTCCCTGTCAGAAAGTTTCTCCTTATTTCCAGGTTGAATCTCTCCTTGTTCAGTTTCCATCCATTATTCCTTGTCTGACCTTCAGGTGCCTTGGAAAATAGCTTGACCCCCTCCTCCTCTCTGTGGCAGCCCCTCAAATATTGGAAGACTGCTACCCTGTCTCCCCTGGTCCTTCTCTTCACTAGACTAGCCAAGCCCACTTCCTGTAACCATTCTTCGTATGTTTGTGAACAAGCAAACATCCTCTTCCCCCAACATTCTGCCCGAAATCATTTCTTTCAGGCGCAGTGAAAGAGGTGAAAAGTCTCAGGCCAGGCTGAGGACAGACATGTCTTGCAATGAAATTGTACATTTACAGCCAGCGACAATTTAATGGATGTCAGAGGTTGTGCTTCAGTCTTGGCTACTCCCGCTATCTTGTCACAGTTGGCCAAACTTAACTTATAAAAAGAGGAAGTGGCCAGGGTCATTAGGGTTGCTGTTTATTCCAACAAGGTACTAGAACTCACTTCGATTTCAAGCAGGGGAGGGCTGCTGGGGGTTGGCAGGGGTTCAGGAGAGCCCCTAGCTAAGATTTTGTGCAGTTCAGAGAACCCTCCAAATCCCACTCCTGGCTGGCCCCACCTGCCCCTCCCTGTCCCGCCCCTCCCAGGAGTCCCCATGTGGCTCGTTTTGGATGCAGGGTGCTCACGAAGCAGAGGTAGTACTTAGCCGGTTCTGACCGGTTCTGGAGAACTGGTAGCAGAAATTTTGAGTAGTTTGGAGAACTGGCCAATACTGCCTCTGACTGGAGATTTTACAGTATCCTTCCCCTGCCATGCCCACTAAGCCACGCCCACAGAACCGGTAGTAAAAAATTTTGAATCCCACCACTGGCACGCAGGCTCAGGAAGGGTGAAAAACAGGCCTTCCGGAAGTTTGGGAAGGCTGGAAATGGGCCCGTTTCTGGCTTCCAGAGAATCTCTGGAGCCCGGGGAAGCTGTTTTTGCCTTCCCAGAGGCTCGAGGAAAACCCCTGAAGCCCAGGGAGGGCAAAAACACCTCCCTGGCATGGTGAAGGAGGCCGACTAGGCCACGCCCACCATGGCCACACCCACCCAGCAACTGGGCAGAGAACCCGTTGCTAAAATTTTTGAAACCCACCCCTGATTTCAAGGACAATGTGAATTTCAAACTCCCGAATGTTGGAAGCTGCAGAGTGTAGGATGGAAAGAACAGGAAAAGATCGATATATGTCCCTGAAGGCCATTGACTACTTCCCGGACAGACAGCAAAGACAAAATCCAGCGGAGAATGAGCAAAAAGGGCAGAGGGTTTCTAACCGACAAAGAGGAAAATAACACTGCTTCATTGGCTGAAGGTTTCTGGGTTCAATCCACGAATTCTTCACTGCCAAAACAGTGAAGGGGTCAGGAAGAAAGTCATTAAACAGGTCTAGGCAGGGGTGGGCTTCAAAAATTTTTTAGCAATGGGTTCTCTGCCAGGTGTGTCCATGGTGGGCCTAGTCATTCTCCTGCACCACCGGGGTAGGAAGTTGTTTGCCCTCCCTGGGCTCCAAATGCTTTCCTCAAGCCTCTGAGAAGGCACAAACAGCCTCCCTGGGCTGTTTGGCTCTTTGGAAGCCAGAAATGGGCCCATTTCCGGCCTTCCCGAACTTTTGAGACGCCTGAGTCTTCGTGCATGCCCTGCACTTACCTGCACCCAAAATGGGCTGCATGAGGGCTCCTGGGAGGGTCAGGGTGGGATAGGTGGGGCCAGCCAGGAGTGGGATTTGGGGGGTTCTCTGAACTGCACAGAATCTTAGCTAGGGGCTCTCCCGTACCCCTGCCAACCCCCAGCAGCCCATCCCTGGGTCTAAAGAACGTTTGTGAGTTAGAGAGACATGGACCCCAATAATGAAGTCTATGGATGGTCCCTGGGGTGGGATTCAAATTTCTTAACAACCGGTTCTGTGGTTGTGGCCTAATTTGTGGGTGTGGCTTGGCGGTCATGTGATTGGCTGGGTGTGGCTTGCATGTAAATATTGTAAATATATATGTAAAGATTGAACTTTTTATTTTTAAAAAAGAGCAACTTTTACCCCAAAGCAGGCAGGCATATTGAGCTGCTTGCAGAATCACAGCTTCACTCCCAGATCTACCTTTCTGCAATCTGCTGCCTGAGTCTGCACTGAAAAATAGAAGCTTCAATCCTAAGGAAGGTTTAGCTCTGCTCTCAGGCCACTTCTCCCTCCCCCAACCCCCTGAATACCACCCTTGACTGGGCCTCAGGGAAGCCTCCTGGGTGGAGTGGATGGGGAGGGGAGGGGCCAGCCAGTGGTGTAATTTGCCGGTTCTCCGAACTGCACAGAATTGTAACAACCAGTTCTACAAAACTGGTCCGAACTGGTAGAATCCCAACTCTGGATGTTCCTTCAGACTCACTATCATCCCGCTCCATTAGAATTTAACATTTTAAAAAAGCTTCTTTTTTATTTTAAAAAGGAGGCTACCGGCATTCAGGCATCCCATGAGTAAAGATAACACTGTCTGAAAAAAATTCCTTTCACAGAGGCAGCCAGCCACCTTGGCAATCCCTGGCTAACACGTGCTATATGCTTAAAAAAAACCAAGAAGTCCAACCTGGTCCAAGAAAAACACTTCTATTCTTGGAAAAGGTGACTCTTCCTGCATTAGTGTAGCCTTTGCTCTCCTAAGAGATGGTTTTTCTCTTGGATATCTTCTGGGTTTCGCCAGCAGGACGTTAAGTACAGTGCAGGACAATTAGCAGGTTCCTTTCTCCCACCCTGCCAAAATCTGCAGGTAGCCCTGTTCCTGCCACTCTTTCTCTGCTCACCTTCCTTCTTCATTATCAGAAAACGTCACAGCCAATGCTATGCAAAAGAGAGGGGCTCATTCCAGCAAACAGCAGACAGACCAGGCTTCAAACAGCTGTTTGCACAAGGAAATGACTCTCCTGCTGAGATTTAATGGGTTGATGGATGGTTCATTTATGCCCAAACTCATCAAGAAGATGATCCGGAGAGAGAAAGAGGGAGGGAGGGTGAGTCAGAAGGAGAGGGAGCTACCAACACCTGGTGAGAGGAGCACGGTAAAATGTCAAGCAGATTTTAATGCAAACCCACCCACCCAAACACCTCCAAAATGCTGCTTTGCTCAAATCCTGCAAAGAGGAAGTCCTCAAGGAAGCATTCTGCCTTATTCTTTCCAGAGAAAGCAAAGGATGGAAACTAATCAAGGAGAGAAGCAACCTAGAATGAAGGTTGAAATTTCCTGCTAATTAGAACAGTTCATTGGTGGAATGACTTGCCTCTAGATTGGTTATGGGTGTTCCATCGGTGGAGACTTTTAAGAAGAGCCTGGACAGCCATTTGTCTGAAATGATATATAGGGGCTACTGCTTGAGCATGGGTTGGACTAAAACAGGGGTGTCAACATTGAGTTCATTGAGGGCCGCATCAGGGTTGTATTTGACAATACAGGGGGGTGGGGGGGACAGGGGAGTATGGTCCAGAGGTGGGATTCAAATTTTTTTACTACCAGTTTTGTGGGTGTGGCTTGGTGGGCATGGCAAGGGAAGGATACTGCAAAATCCCCATTCCCTCCCCACTCCTGGGGGAAGGTTAAGTGGTGGGATTCAAAAATATTTACTACCAGTTCTGTAGGCGTGGCTTGGTGGGCGTGGCATTGCTTGGTGGGTGTAGTAGGGAAAGGATATACTGCAAAATCCCCATTCCTTCCCCACCCCACTAACCTGCTTTCCAGCTCCGTTCTCCTGTGCAGGGCAACCAAAGAAGACCCAGCCGATCAGCTGGGACTCAATGAGAGGCAGAGAAGAGATTGGGGTGGGGCCAGTCAGAGGTGGGATTTGCTGGTTCTCTGAACTATTCAAAATTTCCGCTACCGGTTCTCCAAACTACTCAAAATTTCCACTACTGGTTCTCCAAACTACTCAAAATTTCTACTATTGGTTCTCTGAACTACTCAAAATTTCCACTACCGGTTCTCCAGAACTGGTCAGAACCTGCTGAATACCACCTCTGGTATGGTCAGGATGGGCATGGCCAGCTCAATGTCATTCATGTCAGGGGGTGTCTGTGATGGCCCGAGCACTCTGCCAGTGAAAACTCCCAAGCTCCATTTTTGGCTGCAATGGCCTCCTGCAACCTTACTTGCCAGGCACATCGGGCCCTAAGGTTTTTTCACAACAACAACAGGCCTAAAGAGAACACTCAAAAATAGCAATGAAGTGAGCTTCCCACTCAATCAGCAGCTTCTGTTAACCACTCCAACCCGCCCGTCTCCTAACAGCATCACTGTCCTACCTTCGTCTCTTTGATCTTGACAGCGATAACTTGCTTGCGCTGACGGATGATGTCCACTAACTTATCGCATTCCTCCATCAATTTGGCCTCATGCATGGCTGTGTTTACCTAAAGAGGAGAGAGAAGGGAAGGAAAGGAAGAACAAGTAAGAATGGAGCAGAGTGAGGACTAAGCCCTGTCTATGCTATAAGAGTAGGCTACAAATCAGGAGACCGTGAGTTCTAGTTCCACCTTAGGCAGGAACACCAACTCTCTGACTTTGGGCTATTCACCAGGAGACAGAGAGTTCTAGTCCCATTTTAGGCATGAAAGCCAATTCTCTGACTTTTGGCCATTCACCAGGAGACAGAGAGTTCTAACCCCACTTAAGCCATGCAAACCAACTGGGTGACTTTGAGCCAAACACCAGGAGACAGAGAGTTCTAGTCCTGCCTTGGGCATGA
The DNA here is from genome assembly GCA_023653725.1 of Bungarus multicinctus. Classification (NCBI taxonomy): domain Eukaryota; kingdom Metazoa; phylum Chordata; class Lepidosauria; order Squamata; family Elapidae; genus Bungarus; species Bungarus multicinctus. Next base: position 13,119,631 of record CM042841.1, read on the forward strand.
AAGCCAACTCTCTGACTTTGTGCCAATCACCAGGAGACTGATTGGAATGACTTGCCTTGAGAAATTGTGGGTGCTCCAAGACTGGAGGTTTTTAAGAAGAGATTGGCCACCCACCTTAGGAATGAAAATCATCTGGGCAACTTTGAGCCAGTCACTTTCTCTCTCTCTCTCAGCCCAACCCACCTCACAGGAATGGGAAAGAGGAGGAAGAAGGAATGTTACTGCCTTATATGTTTTTACGGTGAGACTGGTCTATCAGGGCTACCTGGTCTACCCAAATATGGGATGGAGCATACTGCTTCCACTTTCACCTTTCAGCCCCAATCCAGAAACCTTCACAGGCAGTCACTATTTGTCTAAATTTAATATAAAAGGTAAAGGTTCCCCTCACATATACATGCTAGTCATTTCCGACTCCAGGGGGCGGTGCTCATCTCTGTTACAAAGCCAAAGAGCCAGCACTGTCCGAAGACGTCTCCGTGGTCATGTGGCCGGCAGGACTAAATGCTGAAGGCACACGGAATGCTGTTCCCTTCCCACCAAAGTGGTCCCTATTTTTCCACTCGCATTTTGTACGTGCTTTCAAACTGCTAGGTTGGCAGAATCTGGGACAAGTAACGGGAGCTCACTCCGTTACGCAGCACTAGGGATTCAAACCACTGACCTTTCTGATCGACAAGCTCAGCGTCTTAGCCACTGAATCACCACGTTCCTATCAAAATTTAACATAGTTACTACCTTATGTTTGTTGCCTTGAGTTATTTATAAACAAAAATAAAGGTGGGATTTTTAAAAAATGCTGTAGATCAGAAGTGCTTGTCATGGCTGGGTTGGAACTGGTGGCCTTCCCAACATTGTGGGCTTACACCTCTCATTGTCCCTCACAGCTGGATGATGAGAGATGAAGTTCAGTAACATCTGGAGAGCCACAGATTCCAGCAACCTCTAGAATAGACACTTGCCATCTGGCTCAGGGGACAGGCATCATATTTTCATCTGCTGTATCATTTTGAGGCTCAAGATATATTTGTAGGGTGGTGGGACAAATTTTGAGAATTAAAACAGCCCTTGAGAAAAAGGGACACGTATCACCTCCTTTTCTGTAGCTTGCCTGCTCTCCCTGCTGTCTCCCGAGACCACTTTTCATTTTGAAAAATGGTGCTCCATTACCAACACACACCATACATTCCTGCCTCATATGCAATTTCCCCACGGTGATTATTTCACATTGGTCTACTCATCAAAAGCCAAGCACCGGCTGGGTGGAAGAGAGACGACGTGAATTACATAGAAAGCTTTTCTGTAAAATTTAAGAAGAGGACTTTGGGATTGTGGGCACATATGTATGCTTGTGATTTAAGTCCACATCATGGTGAATTCCTCTGAGAATAACCAAAATACACATCAGTGCCTGTCTTCAGATTTGCAGATTATTAAAACTTGCTCAGACCAAGCTCGTTCATTCTTATCTTACCAATTTTATGAGGGGTTTTTAGCCATTTTGGGTTCCATCCTCCATTGTGTTCTGATAACTGAGAAGGTGAAGGTTTCCCCTGTCCATTGATGTCTGATTCTAGGGGTTGATGCTCATCTCACTTTCTTAGCCAAAGGAGCCAGTGTTGTCCAAAGACACTTCTGTGGTCATGACTGCATGCCAAAGAGCATGAAATGTTGTTATCTTGCCACTGAAATGGTACCTATTTATCTGCTCACATTTGCATGCTTTCGAACTGTTAGGTGGGCAGGAGATGTGGCAGCAATGAGACCTCAAGCCATCAAGCGGGTCTCGAATCCAGACTGTCAGCTTTCCAGCTGACAAGCTATTAGAAATTGTGTTTATATATAGCACCACAGAGCAAATAAACAGTACAGTCACCATGTGCTTTACTGCTCAACTACATTAACTGTAACAGGAAACAGGAAACTCTTCTTAGAACAAAAGAGCATAGAGTATATACCATAGATCCAAACTTGTAAACACTGCCATCCAATGGCTGAATACTATTGTAGTTGTTGCATAGAAATACATTCCAATAATGAATTCCAAAACCAGCTCAGCACCTTTAACCAAAACAGTGCCTGGATTCAAAGTTTCATGGCTGCACACATTCACCCCTGTTCCCCCTTCAAACATCACAATGCACAGATAATGGAAGAGCTCTATGTTTCATTATACAATTCATGTGCAAGTTGGTTTGTTTTGTATTGCCACGCTAGTCTCCCTGGCATCCGAAAGTCATTTGAAGCCAACGGACGGAAGGATGTGTAACACAGGAGACATTTTCCTCCATGAGTCATTGGCACCACATGCCATGTCATTCAAAACAGGCACCTTTCATCTATTCATTTTTTCCCCCTCCCCAATACAAAAAGGCAGCCTCTGGGCAGGAAGGAAAATAATCATGAAGATCAGAGGAGATAAAAAGAGGCCATTTCTATGTCTTTTTACAGGGGTTAGGAAATGCTAACATTTAGAAAATGTTAATGTTTTGCATTGTAGGAAATCCTCCTATATGGAGCACAATTAACTGCTCAGGAATGGGGGAGGAAAGCAAATAGACCAGGGGGGAAAATTGAACATTAACTCTTCAGCTCTTGCCATTGCTGAATTTTTTTTTTTCTCCAAAAGGGCCAGTTGAATTTCAGAATTTCTAGCTTTGCTAAGAGGGTGTGATCTGTCCAAGAGATTGACAAAGAGATGCTGGAGTGTCTCCTTAATATTAAAATTCTTTCCTGCTGCATCACTTGCTCTTTTTCTGTGAAGCCTGGCTAGATGGAAGCTCACTAAAATAGGGCAAAAATGCATTTTCTTCAGCTGTGCTATAGAAGAGGCAATTGACAGAACTTAAAACTTGCAAATGAAGTGGAAAACTGCAACCCTGAAGGGAGAATTCTGAAGCTTCCCAATTGAAAAGAAAATTGCAAATCCCATTTGACGTGACCATTTCGGGATTCCGGGTCTAACCAGAGGCATCTGGTATAGGAGGAGGAAAGTAGGAAAGTAAGAGATTGGTGTGGAGAAAGAAAGGATGTGTCTATGAATGCCTGCACTTAAGGGTGAAAAAAAAACCCTGAAGCACAGAAATTGCTGAGCATAGTAGAATGAAAGAACAGCCTAGCTGGATATTTTAGCAGGCGGTCTGTTAAGATCCATGCAGCAAATGGGATTGGGGTTCTATCAGTGTCTCAAGAAGGGGGGGGGGTGCAATGGCTCAGCAGTTAAAGATGCTGAGCTTGTCAGCTGGAAAGCTGACAGTCCAGGTTTGAGACCCACCTGATGGTGTGAGCTCCCATTCCTGCCTCAGCTCCTGCCCACCTAGCAGCTTAAAAACATCCAAATGCAAGTAGATAAATAGGTATCACGTTGATGGGAAGGTAACAGCGTTCCATGCACTTTTGATAAATAGCCATGCTGGCCACATGACCACGGAAAGGGACTTCGGACAACATTGGCTCTCTCATGCAAAAAAAGGAGATGAGCAACCCCCTCTAGAGTCGGAGTGGACAGGGGAGACCTTTATCTTGTCTCAAACCCCAAAGTGTCTTAGGCCAACGATGCTGGGTTCGCATGTCAAAAATTCAGATTGTTGTGGCCTGTCTGAATCAGAGGAGGAGGAGGCATCGGAGTCAGTATCAGCAATCAAGGCAACCTGAGAGCTTTGAGGGGGAAGAGGGAATGAGCTGGCAGAGGGGAGGGGGAGCCTGGGCCATCCATCAGCCCTCAGATGGAGAGTCAACAGCCCCCAGGTCTGGAGGTTGCTGATGAGGAAGAGGAGGAACAGCTGGGTCCAGTGCCTGATGTGTGGATGCATAGAAGGCAGAGGAGAGGAGAGCAGTGGAAATCTATGGGCCGATCCTTGGGACGGAAGAGCTACTACTACTAGGAAAGCCCCACCCTAGTTCTGGGGATAAAAGGCAGGGGGCGGAGATGAATAGATGTATTCACCTCCCTGCCGGACAGACTTGTTAGCCTGCGGTGAAAGATAAAGTTCTTGCCTGGGCTGCTGGCGCTCCTAACAAAGGAATAATTGCTTCAACTTCAGAGGGTTTGTCGTGTTTGGGGAGTTGGGTCAGAACACAGATAATGCCTACCTCTGCAAGCATGTTACTGCCCATCTCGGGCAAAAGAGAAACAATTCATAGCAAAGAGTAATACATTAAAGCATTCCATTTATTATTTAATAAGTAAATACATATTTAGATAATTGTAAATATTTTTTGAAATGCCTTTCGAAGGAAGCTGCAGGTTGCAGAAAGCCTAGAAATGCTCTTGCCTGGTCTTGCAGCCTCTGAAAAGAGCATTGCTCTATTCCCAAGCAAATTTTGGGAGATTCCAGATGCCACGTAAGAGCAGGGCCCTCTCGTGCCGCCTGTCCCTTGTGTCCAAAAGGACTGGAGGTGCTAGCATGTCACCAAAAATGACATGGCATATCACCTCTGATATGCATACTGTAAGTTCACAACCACAGAGGGCAGAAGAGGGCAAAATTTCACTCGAATTCAGGATCCGGAGATCTCAGCAATTTCACCCAAAGTTCTTGTCAAGACTTCAACAAATCCATCCCCATTCAAATCATAAGTCTCTAGCCGCATCTCTTAGAGAAAAAAAACTGATTTATTAGAAGTGGCCATGTTGGTGTTAGCTGGATGCAGCCAACACTAAAATACATCATTCATTTCCCCCTTGACTCTGGTCTTCCCCCCACCCCCCTGGATGTATATTCTCCAGCGGGACACATCCGTAGCCAAGAGTCATCAATAATGCTCTCCAGTAATATTCTTGTACGCCGACAACTTTGGGCTGCCAGGGTGATTATCTAGGCACTTGAGGAATGCACTGTTTTCCCCCATTCCCTTTCTGCTGGCAGCTAAAAAGACCAAAGGAGTATCTATTTAGTTGACAGTTCTCACACAAGAAAGTCAAAGTATTGTGAGATACTTCATTTTGGGGGCATTGTAAGATTTAGGATCTTCCAAATTATTATTTGAGTTGCAGGGAGGTTCACTAGAACTCTGGCATCAATAGAGGTTATATGAGGATCCAGATTGTTGGGGGCAATATGCTGAACTCTGTAATCTGCTGAGAGAGGGCTGTAAAACACTGTGAAGCGGTATATAAATCTAAGTGCTATTGCTATTGTCCCTACTGTAGGGCAAGGATTCAGTTCCATGTCTTGTTCTCAAACTCTTCTTTTCCCCCCACCCACCCATTATTTTAAACAGGAACAGAAAAGCAAGAATTGACATGTCTATGGAGATTCTCAGTCATCCAGTTCATGGTTTTCCCAAAGGTGCTTTTCAAAAGACAACTGAACTTTCTTGGTTTTTCCTTAAAAACATTTCACTTCTCATCCAAGATGAAAAGCAAAATATTTTCAAGGGAAAACCAAGAAGGTCCAGTTGGCTTTTGAAAAGCATCTTAGGTATAAAAATTGAAATGCTACCTAGTGGTTGATATTGGAGCTTAATAGCCGATTCAATTTTATTCACGATAACAATTCAGAGCTGTTTGCAAAACCCTCGATCTGATCTATACAGGGTTCCTTAAAATGGTCAGTATTGATCTCCAAGGATCAATGAAATCCTCCAAGGGATTGATAAATGTCTGGGGGTCAAACACGGGTCAGTAAATGTCTGGGAATAGAGTGAACTTGGAAGAGCATCATGACTTAAAACTAAAACTCACCAATCTCCAACCAAAATTGGTGTCCCTGTTGATGTTCATCAGACACAGCCTTGATAATAGTGTCAACAATTTCAGTTTTAAAAGTATGTAAATCTTATATTTTTCATATTTTAACTATTATCAATTTTATGCCAATATTATTATCTATTTAAGTATTACTGTTATGGTTCATCGCATAGTCAGCCAGATAGTTAGATTTGATTTGGCATTTTTGTCCAGCTATCGAGTCCTTCCCAAGAACTTGGAATACGAAAGTGTTGTTCGATGGTGTTAAAAGAATTGCAGCAGGATGTCAGCTGTTCCAAGTAAAGCTGCCTTTTGCAATTGACGGGTGTTGATTTTTGCCAATGCCGAAGGAATTCAAGTGGTGCTCCAGATGTTTTGGGATTGCACCCATGGAGCCTATCACCTGTTGGTACTATCCTTGCTTTCTTTTGCTGTAGTCATTTTACTTCTGCATGCCGGTCTTTGTATGTTGTGTTTTTCTCCAGTTCTTCTTATTCATAGTACAATTCATCTCTTAGTGATATATAGAGCCATGGTGGCTCAGTGGGTGAGAATGCAATACTGCAATACTTCTGCCAACTCCCTGCTGGCAGTAGTTTGGCAGTTCGATTCTTACCGACTCAAGGTTTCAGCCTTCCATCCTTCTGAGGTTGGTAAAATGAGGATCCAGATTGTTGAGGGCCACATGCTGACTCTGTGAACTGCTTAGAGAGGGCCGTGAAACACTGTGAAGTCTAAGTGCTATTTGCTATTGCCCTTCCTTCCTTCCTTCCTTCCTTCCTTCCTTCCTTCCTTCCTTCCTTCCTTCCTTCCTTCCTTCCTTCCTTCCTTCCTTCCTTCCTTCCTTCCTTCCTTCCTTCCTGTTAGAATGCAGTATTGCAGGTTAATTCTGCCGACTGCCAGCAGATTGATCCTGATCGGCTCAAGATTGACTCAGCCTTCCATCCTTCCAAGGTTGGTGTGATGACCCAGAGTGGGATACAAAAACAACACAGGCACTAAAACAGGTGAATTCCCTCAGCTAGGCTTCAAAGCTCCTTGACTGGAGACAAAAAAACTCCCCCACAAACAGTTTCAAAAAGGAGGAAATGCGTTTAAACTAAAAATACCTATAAATTATAACTAGAAAAAACAACACAAACCACACTGAAGCAATTAAGGGAACCAGGCAAGATAAGGGCTTGAAGACATCCACAGATATCGGAATACACACTGGGAAGGACGTCAAACTCAGAGAGGAATGACAGACTAGAGATATTTCCATGCTTTGTTTCCAGCACTGGCCCATACGCATGTCCATCCTTTTAACCAGTTGTCACAGCTGCAGCCCATAAAGGGGATCAAGGCCCTTTCCTCCCCCATAGACCACACCATTCACATCTCTCCCTTATCCTCTCCTCCCTGCATACCGTAGGATGGAGAGGGATGGGCCTGGGTTCTCCTCTGACTGCCCAGCTGGCCTGTGCCCTTCCCCAGCCTCCTCCACAACCTCCGGAGCCACACCTCCACTCCCTGTCAGCCATTCCTCCTCTTCCTCAGCATGGCAGTTGGTAAAATGAGGACCCAGATTGATGGAAGGTAAAAGGCTGACTCTGTAAACTGCTTAGAGAGGGCTATAGCACTGTGAAGTGCTATATAAAAGTCTATTGCTATTTATGAAATTGTTTTCATGTAATAAAT
>CM042841.1:14932002-15099020 GCA_023653725.1 Bungarus multicinctus
AACCAACTCCCTTACTGGAGGACAGAAATCTAGATGACCACCTGCTTCTATCTTACCTCAAATAATTTAGAGAAATCCAGAGTTCGATCCTGATGGGGCTCAGGGTTTGACTCAGCCTTCCATCTTTCCAAGGTCAGGAAATGAGAACCCAGATTGTTGGAGGCCTTATGAAAATAATGCTTCTTCCATGTAAATCACCCAGAGAGTGCTGTAAAGCACTATGGGACAGTATATAAGTCTAAATGCTAAAAAAAAAAGGCAAGAAGTATTTGGAGCTCAAACCTCAGAATAATCTAGTTTCCCCCTTTCAAAATTCACTACAATAATATCCTCTTGCTAATCCCTATTCAAATGCCAACATTTTAAAACATCCCAAAAGAGGTAAGTAACAGAGTTGAAGTGAACTACTAATGTGACATAAGCCAAGTCCTCCCCTTTCAGTAAAGGTGTCTGCAAAAATTGCCCTAAGAAATCTTTTGTTCTTAGCTGTTGTATAATTATTCTCTTTCCCTCCCTTCTATCACAAATACAGTGGAGAATTTCAAGATAACACCTGTGCGGTTGTGGATGCATTTGTGTGTGAGCCTGTGACTCTGTGTGTGTTCCAATTAGCAGGAATCTGACAAATTAAATGTGTCATGCATTATTCACTGTAGCAAATAAAGGAGATTGTTATATTCATCAAAATAAGAAAGAAAGATTTATTTTCAGGGCAAAGATGTACTGGTTACTACCACTACTACTTGAGAGAGATACAAATCAGCTGGGTAGTAAACTACAGAGACAGTCCATAAGGACCGTAAGATATTTGTAGGGCAGATGCTGACATCTGGTTCATTTAATTACATCAATAAACCATGGTTTCTAATGTGCCCAGGTTGCAAAATGCATCACATTTAGTTCCAGTGCGACCCTATGCATATCTGTTCAACTTGCACAACACAATTTACTTCAGAGTAAATGGAGTAAAGGATGATGGCTTTCTTCTGAAACTGTGAAATCAAATGTATGTTTTGGTTCAAGGTGCAGGCTGTGTCTGGATTCACATATTGCACTACAGTATGGCTTATTTTTATCATAGTCTTTTTACACAACTCATACTAACTGAGTACCATAATGACTTAGAATAGATATAACATTAAGCCATGAACTTGAAATGTACTCCCTGAAGTCATTTTTGCCACCCATAGTCTCCAAAAGATGTGAAGATGCACCTAGATTTTCCCAGAAGCCATTGCTAAACATCTATAAAAATAACATCCATAAAAAAGATGTTGAGACTCTAGAAAAAGTGCAGAGAAGGGTAACCAGGATGATTAGGGGACTGGAGGATAAAACATGAAGAACAGTTGCAGGAATTGGGCATGGCCTAGTCTAGTGAAGAGAAGGGAGACATGATAGAAGTCTTCCAATATTTGAGGGGCTCCCACAGAGGGGTGGGGGTGGGGGGGGGGTCAAGCTATTTTCCAAGGTATGTTTTGGTTCAAGGTGCAGGCTGTGTCTGGATTCACATATTCATAAGGCCAGAATAATGGATGGAAACTGAACAAGGAGAGATTCAACCTGGAAATAAGGAGAAATTTTCTGACAATGAGAGCAATCAATCAATGGAACAGAAATTGCCTTTAGAAATTGTGGGAGCTTCACCACTGGAAGCTTTCAAGGACTGCCATCGGTCAGAAATGGTGTAGGATCTCCTGCTTGGGCAGGGGGGGGTTGGATGAGATGACCTACAAGCAGGGGTAGGATTCTACCAGTTCGCACCTATTCGCTAGAACTAGTTGTTAACATTCTAAGCAGTTCGGAGAACCGGATGTTAGAAGAAATTACTGGCCTAATCCTGTAAGGAAGGCAGGAAGGAAACATTCTGGTGTTGCTTACAGAAACTGCCTCTCCGTTAACCCTTATTACATTCTTGGCAGGATTAGACTTCCTGTCTCAAGAACTTCTCTGGAGTTTTTTTCCCCTCCTTTGCTGGTACTTTGCTTGTGTGGAGTGACCATTCAAAGTTACAATGGCACTGAAAAAAGTGACTTATGACCATTTTTCACACTTACGACTGTTGCAGCATCCCCACAGTCATGAGAGGCCAGGCGAGGAGATGCGTGCCTCAATGTGAGTGATATTGAGTTAATAACATTATCACCAAGCCATGTCCACCCAGTCACTAAGCCATGCCCACAGAACCAGTTGTTAAAAATGTTGAATCCCACCCCTGCCTACAAGGTCCCTTCCAACTCTGTTAATCTGCAAATCATAGAGTACAAATATCGATGACTGAGTTCCCACACTGCACTCAGCCTGAAGGAGATGACCAGGCTGAGCTCGAGGGCGGGGTCAAATGCATCATCACTTTGGAATTTCTACACCACCACAAGTGAATCTCTACACCCCCATAAGTCCCACCTCTCCTTGAATTCTGTTGACTCTTATTTGGTGCCAATTCACCTTGTTTGTTAATAGTTCATATTCTAGTGTGTGGGTAGCATGAAAAAAACTCTAACTTTTGAACTCTATCCTCCTTCCTGACTTGCACCTCATGCAGCCAAAAGGCAAAGAAATAACTCAGCACACTGCAAGCCAAGTGTACTCTGTGTGTGTGTGTGTCCTCACCAATCTTCTATGCATCAGACAAAAACAAGCAGCCACTGAACCAGACGTGCCCTTTGCCAAGTTTGGAAAGACTAGTTGGCCAGAAATTGCACTTCAGCCTGCAAACAATGACTTATGAGCCTGACAGTTCCCTTTCAACTGTATTAATTGCAAAGCATGTTCTCCAATTAAAATTTCCCTCCTGTTATTTCTCTTTTGTATGTCTCCTGGGTTGTCTTGCAGGCTTTTTTGTCATTTCTCATGCCCATTTTAATAGAGCTTACATTTTGGACAGGCCACAATAAAAGCTTGAAATAGCCTCTTCTCACATTAACTTAACATCTTTTCAGAACTGCACAGCCCTTTCTTCCTCTCCCAGCTTTCTTTTAAGGCATGACAGTTCTTCAATAAATATAGTAATGAATCTGCAAATAAATACTTGTTTCCAGAAGTTTCTGATATTTTCATTGCCTATAGCTTCTTAATTTGGAACATTGAATAGCCTCTCAGAAACAACTCTAGATACTAGCTTTTTTTTTTTGAGTTCTTTAAAAAAAATTGGTAGAAGAGGTTTTTTTCCCCTCTTCCTTTCTCCTCTTTTCTTTTTCCTGTTTTTTTTTTTTGGGGGGGGGGAGGTTTCTTTTTTTCTCCTCCTATCTTATCTTTTTAAAGAAAGTCAATGTCTTGGTCAATTCCTAGCGTCAACACCTTTCACTACCATCGATGTTCTTGAAAAAGGATTTTCCACCGTTAGAAAGCTATGGTCAGCAATCCATGCCACATGGATAGTTTTTCTGCTCCTTTAGACTTTCTTCCCCAAACGATGATTAGTCAAGTCTATGGGCTGTGTCTTCTCTTGACTCTCAGTGTAAAACAGGCTTGAGGAGGTTGAGATGTATCAGCATTTTCTTGTTATTAGCCGTCGCTTGGCCTCCTGGGATGCCTGCAAACATTAATTACAAGCAACATCCTTGCTACAGACCAGGGCAAGGCAAATGACAGAAAGCAGTGAAGTGGGAGAATAAGAGCCAGCGAAAGTCTTGAAGACAAAGTTATGGAAGCATTCAAAAGATGCTTCCATATCAGCATAAGTGGGGGGATGATAAACATTTGGGGTGTAATTGAAGACTTGGACTGTCAGTGGTTTCTGCTTCTTCATATCCTTCATTGTCAGGTGCAAATAATCAGGATCATCCATTGAGTGAAAGCACAGAAGACTTTATTGTTACAACTTGTACATAAGAATCAGTCAACCAGTGGTCGGTGTTAAATTAGCATTAGATAAGGATCAATGGAATTCATGGGGGACTGCAGTTGGGTCGCTTGTGACAATGCAATAACTCCAAACTGATGGTTCCTTTTACTCTTCCCTCCAGCACTGCCTGCTGTTCTTCTGCTACTAAAGTTGCCATGATAGACAGTACTCTTAGCCCTTAGAACATCACAGAGTGCTTGTTCACTCTGAAGGAAGCTCCCAACTGTATATATATATTTGGAAATGTCAGGATCCATTTCCACTGAAATGCAACTTGAGGTATCTTAAACCTTCTTTCTTAAAATAACTCAGAACCACCGAAACTACTTCAGGGGAGAGGAGCAAGCCTCTTGCACTATCAAAATAATAAATCCAGTTTGGGGGATTAGGAAGCATTGAAAGCCCAAGGATGTGAATGGTTCCTCACTATTTATGGGCAGAAAAATTGAGGGAAAAACACATTGATGTGCTAAGGATGTTGTGTTTAAACAAAGAAGAATATAAGCCAGAGGATGGAGAAAATTGTACTCCTAGTATTCCTAAGTATAGATAGCAAGTTAATTCCTTCAGGAAGGATATCTGGAGAAGAACCTTCAAATAAACAAGTAACAAGTGAGTAAATAATACCTTGAAGGAGCCAGGTTTCAATCTAATTGCATTCTTGACCAAGCATTCTGCCAACCTGAGTTCTTAATCTTTGTCACTATCCAACCTAAACACATTTATAATCCTTACAAGTTATGCTCCCATAGGTATTTGCCTCTACTGGTTAGAATAAATGATACTGACCCATGAACACATAGTTAACCTGTGAGCAAAGATGGATTTGTACAGGGAGCAGAATGGCGGCATGCATGGGCATTCTCAATTGTCTTCCTCAACTCATAGAGAAAAGAAAGGGGAACAAAGCCAATAAATATAAAAGAAATGGTGAATGAAATTCTGAAATCGCAGAATTCTTGGTTCTGTATACATCAAGATCATCATGGAGGGAATAATTTCATAAACTGCTATGTTACAAAGCAAAGTAACTTTTAATTGACTGTTCTTCTAAAAGGAATCAAAAATATGTTTAAAAAGGAGAGTTATTAATATGGTAGCCAACCAGTCTTTTACATTTTTTCTGGTTTATTTCATTTTTTCTATATTACACATCATTGAACCCAGTTGTTATTTTTCTGTCTCTTTCCTAAGCTTAAGAATTAATATACACATAAGCACAATGTGTGTGTGTTTAGAAAGGACTTTTATCTATGCAACAAAGCAACAACAACAACTCCAGTATTCTATTTTCATTTCAAATGCTTCCAGGAGTTTAATGGCCATTCATGCAGTTCTTATAAGATGATAATTGATTCTGTAAAGGCAGCTGCTCCTGGCCTCATTTGGAAGATGCATGTATTCTACTTCATATGCTATTCCAAATAATAGATAGCATGATAAAAAAAAAATAATTATCAGCTCCTAAATATGAACTAGGGTGGATTTATTTGTTGAGCTACAGTAAACCAACTCCTGGGACAATGAACTCACTGTAGCTGTCTTTATCATATGGCCAGTCAGAGCTTCCAAAATAATCAAATAAAATTCACTTCCAATATTTTATTGCTGATAAATTTTGTTTTGAAGCAGTGTGATTCTGGAAGAATAGAAGATTTTATTTCTTTTTTTCCCCTAGCTCATGGTACAAAGGAGAAATCTCTGTAATGTGGAGATTGATCTATTTAGGGAAAGGTATTAGAGTATGCATATCAATGTAGAGTTCCAGGAAGACAGTTGGCATCTATATAAGTACTGTAAATAGAAACGGGAAAGATTGCTAGACTTTTTTTCACACTGTTGAAGAAAAATAAAACTTATTTTAATTAGAAACGCACACAAATCAAATAATTCAAGGATGTTTAATTTCATAAATAGCCACAAATTTCTGCCTATTATGATTGAAACAAGTTCTTATGGTAGAATGTAGTCTGGATTCCCAGGAGGGAGATGGTGCATTCCAGGAGGACCAATAGACAGTGAAGTTTAGATAGCTTGGTTGGGAGGAAGAGGGTCAAGTTATCTTCTCCCTAGAGTATATTTTTAATGATGCAAGTAGTTTGCTTTAGTCTGGCAAGATTCTGTCTATAGGTGAAGAAAAATAAAGGAAACCACTTAGAAGAAACTGTGCATGTCTTTCTTGATCTTTGGGTGTCATGACCCTGCTGGAATCTGATTCTGAGGGGGAGGTCAAGCAGCTGAGACGGAGATGGAAGAAACTGGGGAAGGGCACAGTCTGGCTGGGCCTTCAGAGGAAGACCCAGGGCCACCCACTCTTCATAGTAGGGCATGCAGGGAGGAACGGAAAAGGGAGCAACATGAGTTATGTGGGTTACAGGGGAGAAAAGGGCCCTGATCCCCTTCATTAGCCACAGCTGGAAAAACAGGATTTAAAAAGGGCGTTTGTGCACAGCACCTTGCTGGAAGCAAAGCGTGAATTATCTTTGTTTGTCAATTCTTATCTGGTTCCAGAATCCTCCCAACTGTGTGTGTTTCCTTATCTTTTGAAGTCTGCAATTCCTTAACCTGCCCTGTCTTGTGAATTGCTGCAGCATGGTTTGTGTTGGTTTTTATTTAATGAACTCAAAGTACATAAACTTTGAGTTCAGACTGAATTTCTTCCCTTTAAAAACTGTTCCTGGGAGAGTTTTTCTTTTTTTTTTCAGTCAATGACAACTGGACATTGGGGGCCAAGTTGTAGATATTAAAGGGACTTTACCTACTTTTGTGACTTTGTTGCTTTTGTGCCACACCCCTTTCGGTCATCACATTGGGTCTGACAGTTCCCAGTGCTAAAAAGAACAGAATCTGAGGGTGATATGCATCTCTGGGGCTTTAGAAGCCAGTTTCTGCTTTAAGCCAGGTCAAATTATGACTTCAGTACTCTATATAGAATCTTGATTTTATTTAATATAGGTTCAATTTAACTCTTTTGGATCTTTCTGATTCCAACAATCTGCCACACAGTTACTAATTCCAGCAGAACAGAGTCCTTTTCCCTCCTCTTCCCCAACCAAGACACCTTGGTTTGGAAACAACTCATTAATTTAATTGCAGAAATAGAGTGTCTTGTGCTGCATAAGAAAGCAAACTGCTTCATTCCTTTACTCAATTTGCTTTTCTTATCACACATCTATGACCTGTTGGCCAACGGATGAGCTGTGAGGGAAGCTTACTGTCTAATCAAAGGAGAACTGATCCCTGTGCGGCATGATAGACAGGTTGTAAATCATGTGGGAGGCCTAATTCACTAGAATTATCTCCAATTTAGGCAGCCTACCAACAAAGGAAGGAATAAGAAGTCACTGAGCCTATTTTATTGAATTTAAAGCATCTTTTAACAAACTTAACTGGGGAGACCTACCATCCCTTTATTTACAGTGGAATCTAACTACACTGGTATTTTCTAAAGAGTTTTTGTGCAACCTTCCACCTGTTTTTAATGTCCCCCCACCCCAAAGTATTTTTAAATATTTTCCCCAACTATTTTCCATCTTTGTATGTGTTTGGGGGGGGGGGAGGTGTATTGTTGAACAATACTAAGTCAAACAAAAAGGTAGCAAATTGAAGAATGAGAAAAATAGATAAAGGAAATGAAATTTGCTCCTCGGATAAAAAGCAAATTCCAATTTTTTACAAACATTTTTTTGGGTAATGGATAAAAAAGTATAGATTTAAAGAGGTATGATTCTCAGATGCTCTCCATCTTCACGATGCACAAGTTATACTGAAATTTGTTTTTTGTTTGCATTTATTGTGTTATTCCTGTTGTGCTTCATTTGGCATCCAAGGGAGATGGGAGTGAGACGTGGTATCATTTATGTAATAAGTAATTATTGCTTAGTGGCTCAGTGGCTCAGATGCTGAGCTTGTTGATCAGAGAGGTCGGCAGTTCGGCAGTTCGAATCCCTAGCGCTGTGAGTGAGCTCCCGTTCCTTATTCCCAGCTTCTGCCAACCCAGCAGTTCGAAAGCACGTAAAAAATGCAAGTAGAAAAATAGGGATCACTTTGGTGGGAAAGGAACAGAGTTCCATGCGCCTTCGGCGTTTAGTGATGCCAGCCACACGACCACGGAGACGTCTTCGGACAACGCTGGCTCTTCGGCTTTGTAACAGAGATGAGCACCGCCCCCTAGAACCGGAGACAACTAGCACGTATGTGCGAGGGGAACCTCTACCTTACCTAATTATTGCTTATATTGATGCTCACAGTTGGGCTAGAGAAAGTTAAGAATGTGGAATGTGTTCTGTGAGATCTATAGTTAAATTTTGGAGAAAATAAGACCGTTTAGTCCAAATTTAAAAAGATAGATAGGAGCCAAGCCATTTACCTCTTTCAAGATAAAAAAAAAAAAAATCGTTTTCTTTCTTCTTTTTCCTCAAAAATAGTTTATCGGTCTTTGCACATGTCTCTGTACATGGGACAGAGCAAAGTGAAGATTTCACACATCAATCTTTCCCTATCTTTTGGATGAAAGAGAAATAAAAGCTGATTGATATGTCAATGCAATCAAAGAATATTGAGTGCTTAGTGCATTAGAAAAAAAAAATCAGTATTTTTATTCCTATACAGGTGACCATGTTTGTCGTTCTGAATTACACTTAACACCTGTTATTGTAGTTGTTGTTTCTGACAAGTTTCTTATCTCGAATAATAATATGGCAGGAAATGATACGGCAGGCTTCTTTATGTTGAATCTATATTGAATTTGGCAGTGGCAAATGAACAAAATTTTCACTCACTTTTTAAAGTCAGAACTTGGCAAAACGCATCTCCCATCCTCCCTCTCCCCCACATCAAATGAGACTGGGGCTAAAAAATAACTTGGAAGAAAGCAATATGGACAGATTCAGAGATTTCTGACTCAGGGTGAACTACGCTAGAAAGCAAGCTGTTCTTTAATTTTATACTGCAGCAATTTAATGGCTCTGATTATTGTTATTTTTTAATTTTTTTAAAAAAAAATTAAATAGCTTTAGTTAAGCACTTGGCAGCGCTATCCATACGTGAGGTCGGATTGCTCTGACAATTTCTGAGCCTTGCCGGTTGGAAGCAAATCAGAAGGAAGAGAAACTGGCATCTTGCCACCACCTTCTAGGATATTTTTCCCCCTCCCTCTACTTTTGCAAGCAAAGAAAAGAAAAGAATTTAAATCAACCCAATTTCTTCTTTTTTTAAAAAAAAAAGGGTTGTCTCCTATTGGAGGCTGACAATTTTCCTAAGAACATTGCCTTATGCTGGTTTTGTGTTGCCTTCTGTACTCCTATTACATTGCCATAGAAATGTTTTTTTTTTTTTAATTTTCCCCATGGTAGATTTTGTTTATTTATTTATCCTATTGATCTAGACGTCCCTTACACTGCCAAGACAGAAGGGCTAACTTCTGCAAAACAAAATCCTCGTCGAGATATATCCACGCACTCGTTATTAAGTACCCAGTGAATCTCCGTGGACTTGCTAAAACTTGTGACCTACTTTATCGCAACTTTGCAAAGCCACAGTGCAGCCTGCTCCTCTCTTTCTCACCGGTTTGGAAGAAAGCTTCCATGCCTGTTAGGCATGTGTGTGTGGGGGGGGGGGGGGGGGGGGGAAGCATGAAGCATTTGGTGCTGACACCTGCCTAACCCTGTCAATGCTTTGAAAAGCACAGGAGAGGGGAAAATAGCCAGAGAAACTCCTAATGTGCGAAAGGAAGGCATAACTCTTGATTTCCAACATCTCTTCACTTCGATGCATTTGGCAGAGTGCACTGAGATTTGAGCCGTATATCCTAGAGGTGGGAAAAAATAATGGGGAAAGGGGAAAAAAAAAAAAAACCTAGGCAACTCAAGATCCCCATGGTGTGATCAAGGTGTGCAGGTAGGAGCACTCTGCTCACTGAAGAGCTTAGGGCACAGAGGAAGTGACAGAATGGCCTTGGAGCCTAAAGGCATGAGCTGATCACTCACGTTGTGTCCCCCTTGCCTTTCCTCAGCCTTTAATTTATAGCAAGCATATTATGTTTTATTCAATTAGCCTGGAGAGCTTCTTTTCCCCTTTCACACAAAAGTTCACACAAAAGTTTTTATTTGATTTGATTTATTTTTTTTTTCATCCTGGAAGTGGGGTTGGGGAAGGCTTTTCAAACTTCAAAGATGGCAGTTCCATCAGCAACTCATTGAGCTGGCTAGACCCCCTTCGGATCAAAGAAAGATAACTGATGCCTCACAACAGGTAACCAATTGTCCAACTTACTGGATGCTCCTGAATTGCATTGCCCATAAGCCCTAACCGTTAATCAAGTCAGCTGAAGATCAAGGGGAGATGAGGTTGAATAGCTACCAGAAGCTCAACTGTGATCTGTCCTTCTCAGAGACAGTGGCTTTGTTGAACTAGAAATGGACTTCCTCCCAATTGATTCACACCAGCTGTGTGTGCCAGTCACACACAATTTCAGATAATTCCATCAGCCCTCTGGCAGCCAGGACTTTAGTCTCCCCAGCAACGTAAAGGAGACATTTCCACTGCTTTAATACTTATACTCTTTTGGAGGAAAACACAATTAAGAATCTGTGTTGGAACAAGGAGGGATATCAACAGGGGTGGGATTCAAATATTTAACAACTGGTTCTGTGGGCGTGGCTTAGGTGGTAGGCGTGGCTTGTTGGTCATGTTATTGGCTGGGTATGGCCAACTAAATATCACTCACATTGAGGCACGCAACTCTTCGTCTGGCTTCTCATGACTATGGGGATGCTGCAACAGTCGTAAGTGTGAAAAATGGTCATAAGTCACTTTTTCAGTGCCATTGTATGGCCACTCCACTCAAGCAAAGTACCAGCAAAGGAGGGAAAAAATAACTCCAAAGAAGTTCCAGAGACAGGAAGTCTAGTCTTGCCAAGAATGTAATAAGGGTTAACGGAGAGGCAGTTTCTCTAAGCAGCACAGAATGTTTCCTCCCTGCCTTCCTTACAGGATAAGGCCAGTAATTTCTTCTAACAACCGGTTCTAGCGAATAGGTGCGAACTGGTAGAATCCCACCACTGGATATCAATACCTTAAGCAGGTTGAAGTTATACTCAGTCCTTTCTATTCCTGATTCCTTTCCTGTATGCTGGCAAGAAGGATGGAAAATTAAAATAGCCTCTGACATATAACAGAAAAGTGCAATTTTATAATACCTTAATGGAAGTTGATGTTGTGGAACCTTTGTGACTTCATCCCAGTAACACATATTGCAAGAAACAGTTTGATATCAGAGAAGCATCTTATAGAATATGAGATCCGTTTAATGTCTGGGATAATTAGCTCAACCTTATGCAAGCACTCTTTGAAGCTATACCCTAAACCCAGATTAACGGCAACAAAAATGCAAATGACTCAGGAAAGCTGAGATATTGGAAAAAAAAAAAAAAGAAAGAAACAGAGGCGATGGGTAATTTGTAATTCAGGATGTTCTGAGAGTTCAGCCATTTTCTTAGGATGCTGCAT
Organism: Bungarus multicinctus; assembly: GCA_023653725.1. Classification (NCBI taxonomy): domain Eukaryota; kingdom Metazoa; phylum Chordata; class Lepidosauria; order Squamata; family Elapidae; genus Bungarus; species Bungarus multicinctus. The sequence goes on from CM042841.1 coordinate 14,943,359, forward strand.
GAACCCGACCATCGTGTTTAGCCATAATAGTATTTATGCTGTAACCGGAACAATCTGGAACTGAACACATGCAAAACTGTAGAAATGGTGGTAGACTTTAGAAGAAACCCTCCCATACTACTACCTCTTACAATACTAGACAACACAGTATCAACAGTAGAGACCTTCAGATTTCTAGGTTCTACTATATCACATGACCTAAAATGGACACCTAACATCAAAAACATCATGAAAAAAGCACAACAAAGAACGTTCTTTCTGCGCCAACTCAGAAAGCTCAAACTGCCCAAGGAGCTGCTAATACAGTTCTACAGAGGAATTATTGAGTCTATCATCTGCACCTCTATAACTGTCTGGTTTGGTTCTGCAACCCAACAGGACAGACACAGACTTCAGAGGATAATTAGGACTGCAGAAACAATTACTACCCACCTGCCTTCAATTGAGGACCTGTATATTGCACGAGTCAAAAAGAGGGCTGTGAAAATATTTACAGACCCCTCACATCCCGGACATAAACTGTTTCAACTCCTTCCCTCAAAACGACGCTATAGAGCACTGCATACCAGAACAACGAGACACAAGAACAGTTTTTTCCCGAAAGCCATCACTCTGCTAAACAAATAATTCCCTCAACACTGTTTAACTATTACAAAGTCTGCACTACTATTACTGCTAATCTCATCACTCCTTATCACCCATCCCCTCCCACTTGTGACTGTAGGACTGTAACCTTGTCCCTTGTATCCTTATGATTTATACTGACTGTTTCCTAGTATGATTTGACTGTTGATTGTACCCTATGACTATCATTAAGTGTTGTACATTATGATTCCTGATTCTTAATGAATGTATCTTTTCTTTATGTATACTGAAAGCATTTACACTAAGACAAATTCCTTATGTGTCCAATCACACTTGGCCAATAAAGTATTCTATTCTATTCTATTCTATTCTATTCTATTTCTTTGAGCACCACACAACATGTGGATCCAGCAATTGGAATTTCTTCAAGTAGTTTTTGGTGGGTTGTGAGAATGGAACCAGCAAGCACACGGTAGCCTAAAGCCACCCAGCCCAACCTGCTGCTATCCCTAACCTTGAAAAACCTTTCTTTCCTCCACTGATGTACAACTTCCCCTGACAGCCTCACCTCTGGCTTCTAGCGTACTTGGTTTGACATTAAGCCAAAGTGGCATGCTGACATTTGTAAGTCTAGGTAGAATATCATCTCACAGGTATGGAATGAAAGCTGAGAGCCAAGGAACGGAAGTATGAGGTTTTCTCCTGGCTCAGCAAAACCTGAAGTCTGCAAAAGTTCACTTAGCATGAGTCTCTGAGACTTAAAAACAAAGCCCCTCCACCCCCCCAGCCCCCCAAAAAGAGGAGTGCTGAGATAGGACAGTGCAAAGTAGTAATCGGGATGAAGTAGCCCGAGAAACAATATGCTTTTCCTCCTTTTTTCTTCCCTTAACCAAAAGAATAAATGAATCTCCTTAAGAGAAATTATTCATTCTGGTTGGCTCAGGAAATGGAGCATTATTTAAAGTGAAATATATCATTTAGGTAGTGATATATAAAGGACTAGAGAAATAGATTCATCTGTTGACATTTTTATACACTTTTCAGCTGGCAAGGGGGAAAAAAATACCAGTTCTGATACCTAGATGGATAGGTCTTTTATAATCCCAGAAGGGAGGAAATGAAGAAACTCGGGGGTCAGAAGCCAATCTTGACTCTCTCTTTCTGATCCCAATAATTACATTTTATTGATTGAGGGTAGGCATTTTTTTTCCTGGCAGAGCCTTTAATATAATTAACATTTAAATAGGCAAGCTTGCTTGGGGCTCATTACAACAAAGTTCACATTTTTTATTTGCTATTGTTCTTTGGCTTGTGTCATATTTTTAAAGAGTGACACCTCCCTTACTTATGTAAGATGTATTCCTTTGCTGTGGTTAATGATGTCTCTTTTTATAGCATTCCTTAGAAAGGTTGTAATCCACACTAGTTAGTTATGTTGCATGAGACCCAACGAAAAGAATTAAGCCTATGTTTCAGCCTTTCTTATAATGAGCAATAGGGTGTTTAAGAGGCTCATTTTAACTGGATCATGCACACTGTCTATATGTCAACTAAACTTCCAGGGGTAAAAAAGAACAACAACAATGAAGGCACATGACAGCAAAAATCACTCAGAGCTTTTTCCCACCATCAATCTTATGGCAGCTAGGACTCTGCTATTATCTTAAGAAATGAAATGCTACTGTCTCCTTCAGAGATATGTGTTGCTTTATCTATTTGAGAAAATTTCTGTAAGTCGCAGGGATAGTTCCCAGTGCTGAAGCTCCAAAATTGGAAGTTGTAGAAATTTCACACCTTATATTAAGTAGGAGGTTGATAATGTGGTACTCCGCCCTTCCTCCAGTTCCACCTGGATGCCTCTCTCCCAAGTAAATTGAGTGTGAAGAGGAGGCTGGTTGGTGGAAATGATGGGAAACCGATAGAGGTAAGAAGTAATGGATGCTTTCATGATAGCATCAAGAAGGAAAGACGAGTATTGGTTAGAAGGTTGGTTTCAGCTGGGGCTGTCATTCATTTTATTTCTGCAGAATACCGCTGGCAGAGGTGTTCATTAGGAAAGGATCAAAGTCTCCAGGCTAGTGGATAAGATGTTGTAATGCAGTTCTCAAACTCTTTTGTACATGTTTAATGTTGCATGCATGTAGAAAAGTGGCAATGCTTGTGTTGTGATGTCACAATCACCAGATTTTGATATCCTTTGTTTCTGGCACAGTTGGTTAAATTCAGAAAGATCTTGGAGAAAGAAGATAGTATGGGTGTACCTGCTTTTCCCAGCATTTATTTATTTATTTATTTATTTTCTTTCTTTCTATCTATCTATCTATCTATCTATCTATCTATCTATCTATCTATCTATCTATCTATCTATCTATCTATTTCCTTCCTTCCCTCCTTCCTTCCTTTCTTCCTTCCCTCCCTCCCTCCCTCCCTCCCTCCCTCCCTCCTTCCTTCCTTCCTTCCTTCCCTCCCTCCCTCCCTCCCTTCCTTCCTTCCTTCCTTTTATATATAGCAATAGCACTTAGAATTATATACCGCTTCACAGTGCTTTTTCAGCCCTCTCTAAATGGTTTACAGAGTCAGCATATTGCCACTATATATCCTGTCCTATTATACATCCTTTACATGTTTAAAGGTTACTTTCTTGAAAATAAAAGTCAGGTTGCATTGAAATCAGTAGGACTTCAGTTTGACATGGCACTGTATTGCTTTTAATGAGACATCACAGTGGTTTACTGAAGTCACATTCATCCACTAATGGTAAACCAGAATGTGGTCTACATCACTGTAGTTTTGCAAGTTGTATGGATACCCCATTGTTAAACATACTGCAGTTTAGTACAATATGTGAACCCATGCTCCAAGCATAATATATGATGTAGGTAGACAATGTAGAGAGAGAGACTATGCCAGTACAAGAAAATATTGGTTGTTCAGGGTTAAACTGTGAGGTCATTGGTGCTCTCTGAGTTTATTTGTTTTCTTGCAGACATTTTGTTACCCAACTAGGTAACTTCATCAGTGCTAGGAAGGAGTGGGTTTGCTCTTTGCTTGTATGCAAATGACCTGTCAAGTGTTTGTAGGACTCTTCTTGTTGTTTCCTTGATTAGGCTATTATTTACTGAGTTGGTAGTTCCTTGATTGGGGTTCTGAGTCTATGATTCTATGCCATTTGGCAGCTATATTGTCTTACATTTAATTTATTTCAAAGACAAGAGACCCGTCTGCCTTTTTATGCACTGTTTCTAAATGTTATTAAGATCCCTGATCTAGAGCTTTACAAAATCCTCCCTTCCTCGTTCACATACTCTTTAGTGTGGCACTATAAAAGCTTTTAAGGGCCCCTATGAATATACCGTGTTGCTTCAATCAGCTTATATTAAAACCTGATTGTTGTAAGTAGAAACTAACGAATGCTGTAAAAGTTCTACATTAAGTTAAGGAATACTTGGCAGTGGCGTGTTTATGACTGAATTATGCTGAGTAATAAATTCTTTGCTGGAATAAAAAGGACATTTTATTTTGCACAACTACACTTCAATTGCATTTTTAATGATTTGTTGACATGGAGTATTTTTAGACATTCTGAAAGCCAGTCAGTAGATGGATGGATATCAATCCACCATACTTTGAATTTACCATATTTAGTCAGGGACTGAAACATTCTTATTCCAAAATCATATACTATATAGCCAAACCTGTTCTTTCTCCATGTGAAACCTCAATTATATAGTATATGGTGCACATAAAGAACTAAAAGGACTTAAATAAAGATGGCAGAGCATCTCAGATATGATTTTATTTCTTTGGAAAAATAGCTTTGCAAACCATTTTCAGTTAGCGGCAAGACCGGAAGTGCTTTGCAAAGCTATTTTGTCTATTTTGTATTATTCAGTTTCTGTAATTCCTTCCTTCCTTCCTTCCTTCCTTCCTTCCTTCCTTCCTTCCTTCCTTCCTTCCTTCCTTCCTTCCTTCCTTCCTTCCTTTCTTCCTGTTATATATCCTGTCTATTGCATACCAGCTGATACAAATTGCTGTTTTACAGCATTGTAAACTTTTTGCAAATATTTGCATTGCTTAGTGATGGTAAATAAGATCTATCAGATCAGATGTGAAAAGTACTTCTAAAAGAGAAGTATTACATTGTAAGGCAAATATGAATAATTTCCCTAGGTGCTGAAACTGCACTTGCAAAAGTGTTAATTTTCATTAAACATTTGAAGACTTTTTATCAGAGAAACTTCTCAAAATAAATGTGCAAAAGGCAACTGGACTGAGGAATGCAAAAAGTGTTTATATGTATCTGTTATTTCCTCCAAATCTGTATTTCCAGTGGTAGAGGAAATCAGGTGCTTTGAGTACGGGATGAAATTGATGTTTTAAATGCCTGCGTATTGGTAGGCACATTTTATGGCATCTTATCTAAACCTTGTCTTTTGAACAAGAACGTTATCTCAACCAGCATGGCCAATAACCAGCAATGATGGGGTTTGTAGCACACCATATTGCAGGGCTGTCAAACTCCCGGCCTCTAGTTTATATGTCAGGTGATGGCATGAGTTTGACACTTCTGCCATATCGCAATAATCCCAAGTCTAATTGAGTTATTTAAGATTTTGAGCTCAGGCCATGTGAATGTCCCTTCCTGGGAACTTACGTTTAAATTAAAAAGTCAAAAGTTTCATTTATAATATGGTGGATTAATCATAATGCTTTTGAAAAAAAGTGTCTCTCTCTCTCTCTCTCTCTGTGTGTGTGTGTGTGTGTGTGTGTGTGTGTGAAACAGGGAAAGCTTTCTTGGCACTGCTAAAGAAAGTAACTCCATTCTTAATCTGTGAAATCTATCTTTTCCACCTTGTCCTGCCGGAACTCTTGTGATTCAGGAAGAACGACTGCACGCTCTTATATATATAAGCTGCAGTTATATTTCCTGAGCTGAAGATGACATAATTTATCTATTGGGAATCCAGTAAATTATCCTACCAACATACTTTGCAGAAACTGAGGTAACAGTCATAAATTAATTGCCACAATAGACTTTAACCTTTCATGATCAAGTTAAGGCATATTTTATTTTAAAAGGCCAGCAATATGTCCTGTGGAATCAATACCTGTCAGGCCAAAGGATGCTGTACAGCACATGTTGTTACCCTGTATGTTTCCAAAGGGAATTGATTGGAGAGAAGAGACACCATTTTGCAACGCGTCCAAGTCCTACAGTTCACAAGTGGTGGAATCTGGCATCGACCTCATAGGCTGTTGCAGTGCTTAGTTCTTGTAAGGTCTGATGTAGAGATGAACACCAGATGTAAAGGTGTAGAGATTCTGGAAAGAGTGCAGAAAAGAGCAACAGAGATGATTAGAGGGCTGGAAGTGGCTATGAAGGATGGCTTGCTTTCAGAAGTTGTGGGTGCTTCATCCATGGAGTCTTTTAAGAAGAGACTGAAACAGTCGTTTGTCTGAAATGGTATAGAGTTTCCTGCTTGAGCTGGGGGTTCGACTAGAAGACCTCCAAGGTCCCTTCCGGCTCCATTTAATTGATTGATCTGTTTAGTCTCAGTCATTGGAATTAAAATTCTGTTACCATGATCATGGTCCTTCCATCTGGACTAAACATGTGTAGTCAATGTGTTAATTCTGGTTTCCTGGTTGTCTGGATGCAGACACTCACAACACTCATTCCTTGTCTGGAATAGCATAGGGTCTCCTGCTTGTGCAGGGAGGGTTGGATTAGAAGACCTGCAAGGTAACTCAAAGGCCTGTTTGATCACAATTATTCCTATCACCCTTCTCTTCCCACTTGTGACTGTATGACTGTAACTTTGTTGCTTGCATTGTTTCCTAGTATGATTTGGTTGCTTATTTGTACCCTATGACTATTATTAAGTGTTGTACCTTATGATTCTTGATGAATATATATTTTCTTTTTATGTACCCTGAGAGCATTTGCACCACACAAACTCCTTGTGTGTCCAATCACACTTGGCCAATAAAGAATTCTATTCTATTCCTATTCTTTATTCCAATATCTATTCTGTTCTATTCTATTCTATTCTATTCTATTCTATTCTATTCCTATTCTTTATTCCAATATCTATTCTATTCTATTCTAATTGGCATCTGCTCTTTGAGCTGGAGCTATGAGTTAAGGGGACTCTGAAACTGAATACCAATGGCGAGTCCTTTATGGCTTGGAGGGTTTTATAGAAATCCATTCCTTGCAGTTGGTTTGCCATGGCCTATCGCTCATCTATAGTATAAACCCAGCCAATTATTCAGCAAAGCATGATTTAGCCAAACTATACCATGTGTGAACCTAGGTCTATAAAACACCTTTTGGTGTGACTCTCATGTTGACTCTCACTTTGTTAAACTTTTTCCTCATTGCACCCTTTCCACAAAACTTTCTCTGCTTCTGACAGCAATTGGTGATGCCAGTTCTCACTAGTCATGACTTCTTGATATATATCACAAGTATTTCTATTGTACTGCACTTACAAATCTGTTTCTGGACCCAAATCTGCTGTGTTATAATTGGGGGAAACGTGGGACACTGTGAATGTACTTCAAAATTAGGATATGAATGCATATTTCTGTGTATTGTACAACAATACACCAGTAAGGATTTCTGATGCCACAGTAAATTACAGAAAAAAGTTTTGTGTATGTAAAGAAATGCTTATTTAGAAAAGTGACATATATAAACTCTGTATCTCTGGGAAAGCTCCCCAGAATTATCTATTCAGATTGGAAACAAAGCAGAAAAATCAATAGAAATATTTATTATATGAGAGTCGTTGTGCAGGAAGACAAAAGTGCCTATTAGGAGAAATGATGTTGGTTGCATACAGAAACAGGTAACAATTTGTAGTAGATTTCAGGAAAGGATGTTCCTATTCCATGCAATAACAGCACAGAATCTCTCTCTCTCCCTCCTTCCCACCTCTGTCCCTCCCTCTCCCACTCCCTTTCCCTCTGTGTGTGTGTGTCTGTCTCTCTCTATCTCTCTTTGTCTCTGTCTGCCTGTCTGTCTCTGTCTAAGTCTCTCTCTCTTTCTGTCTTCTGTCTGTCTGTTTGTCTTTCTCTCTCTCTCTCTCTCTTACACATTCCATTTATCTAATGATTTGGAGGGGGAAAATGGCTATAACAGGACGTGGGTATATTTGGCCCTGACATGGGATTGTATTTATAATGATGGGCACATATCTATGGAGATTCTCAGTCATCCAGGTCATGGTTGTCCCAAGGGTGCTTTTTCAGGAGGCAACTGAACTTTCTTGTTTGTTTTTTTCCTTCGAAGACCTTTTGTTTCTCATCCAAGAAGCTTTTTCAGCTCTGACTGGATGGTAGGGAATGGAAGACTTGGTAATCCTTGCAGACACCTGGTCATCTGCATTCTTTTAGAGAGTCATTGAGGCCACTTGCAGGTAGTGCAAATGGGTGTGGAGCCTTCTTGGAATTGCTGTGTTGTAGACTGGAGATAAATGATGTTGTATTCCCTTCCCTCTGTTGAAAGAGAGCTGTTCAATTGTGACCTCTTTGACCCCTTTTTCAAGCCAATGGTCCTCTCTGGCCAAAATGTGGATTTTGCTCTCTTCAAAAGAGTGAAGATAGGGACATGTCTTCTTACAAATACTGCAGGCATTCACCCAAGATGTTCAGGGCCCCAACTTCTGAATCTTTCTTGACATCTTTATTTCACCTTCTAAAACTTCTATTTATAACCCTGCATCAGCAAAAGAAGAGAATGGGTTAATCGACATCCCTCTCTTCTCCTCCATGCTGGAGAAGGAGATTATATGTGCAATCCAAATTAATCAAGTTTGGGAAAGGAAAGGGAAAATGATAGAGGAGAAATTGGCTGAGAGAGGCTGCTAATGCCAAAGTTATGGGGTGTAAATTTTGTTGATGGAACTATAACCAGAAGTGATCAATGAACAAAGACACTAAGACCAAAACAGCTGGAAAAAATCAGCTTTCTTCCTTGCAAATGCTTTATTTTAATATCACAGAAGGAGACAATTCACTTCTGCTATTCTTCACATTAGCTCCTCAAATCAAATCAATTTGATGGCTGCAGTAGGAAGCTAGCGTTTTGCAGATTTATCATTCAACCAGATAGTCGATTCCAATTCACAAGTGAGCTGATTTCTTTCAAAAGTTCAGGTTGTGCTGGGAAAAGAGAACGCATCACATAATGTTCTCTACCACTCCATCCATTATATCAATGTTCTAGAATGATATTAACACAGATGTGGTAGTTAAGGCATCAAGCTAGAAACCAGGAGATCATGAATTCTGCTTCCACCTTATACACAAAATCTCAGGTGGGACTAGACTGTGTGACCATGGGCCAGTCATTTTCTCTCTGTCCTAGGAAAGGGGCAATGACAAACCACTTTTGAAAAACTTTGCCAGGAAAACTGCAAGAACCTGTGTAGCAGTGGTGGAATTCAAATTTTTTTACTACTGTGGGCATGGCTTGGTGGGCATGGTGTGGCTTGCTGGCCGTGGCTGGGGAAGGATACTGCAAAATCCCTGTTCCCTCCCCATCCCACTAACCTGCTTTCCAACTCAGTTCTCCTGTGCAGGGCAACAAAAGAAGACCCAGCCAATCATCTGGGACTCAGGAGGCAGAGAATAGATGGGAGCCAGTCAGAAGTGGGATTTGCCAGTTCTCCGAACTACTCAAAATTTCCACTGACGGTTCTCCAGAACTGGTCAGAACCTTCTGAATATACCACTTCTGCTATGCAGGCTATCTTAGAGAATCAGACACTTGTGAGCCAAACACTGGACATTCACCAAAAAATTGAATAGCTTTCCATTACAGTAGCTGTTGCTTAATTACGACTAGATTCTACTCTTCTGAAAAAAAAACCCAACCACTCAACCATTCAGGCAGAAGATTATTTACAATTATTTCAGTTGCAAATCATGCACTAGCAAAATCATGTTGAGCATAAGCTGAAAACTCTATGTCAGTCGATTTTCACCATCCTGTGCCAATATGATAAATCCAATAAAGGTATTCTTTGACGGATCTACCTGTTCTCTTTGCTATGGGTGTATTACTTGGAACTCAAACACTCTACCAGATAGACAGACAGACAGACAGACAGACAGACAGACAGACAGACAGACAGACAGGAACTTAATTTTGGCCACTGACCAATAAAAGCACATTCAATCAAATCTATCACCATCTTGCTGTGAAAAAGTGGTCTGAATTTTTCTTCAACGGCTTTGTGACAATATCATATGTAAGAATTATTTTCTCACCATACTTGTCCAACACCTTAACTGATAGACCCAAACCATCATAAAAGATGACAAGCCAGATTTTATTTCTAAGAAGAAAATACCTCCTGGAAAATGAGTTTCTCCATCTGATCATATATATGTGCTGCTTTACAATCAAAAGCCTTTTTTTTTTTGGTCTATTTTCCTTCTCACTTCTATATTTAATTGGCTGGTTTTCATGGATTTCATCCAATTCGACTGATCTGTATGCCATTCCTCCCACTGTTTCAATGGTGCTGTCTGCAAGGAACGAATCTACCTGACAGCTTCCTTCACAGAGTCCTGCTTGGTGAATAATTTAGAGACAAAATTCAACTACTGATTTTTTAAAAAGTTGTCTTACAGCCACTTTTTCTTTTCCACAGTGACATAAGACTTCCACTCTATGAAGAGAACAGACAACTGAGACATTTCTAGATTAGATTTTTTTTTATGTGGTGGTGTGTGGTATTGGTTATAATCAGGATGTTTGGGAAATTCTGGGAAATGATTATTTTTTCCCCATTTAGCACCAAGTAGATTTTAGCTGGAAGTTAGGGAGTTGGGTATGATGGTTTATACCAAATCAGAAAAACAATTCACATCTTCCTTCCTTCCTTCCTTCCTTCCTTCCTTCCTTCCTTCCTTCCTTCCTTCCTTCCTTCCTTCCTTCCTTCTCTCCCTCCTTCCCTCCCTCCCTCCCTCCAGGTAATGTCTGAATGTTTCTAGACAAACTGGCCTTAGTATTTTGTTACTTGTAGAATCTCTGTAACAGACTGAATATGACTTTGGGCACTGGTTGGGGGTAGAAGAGGCAGAAGTCAAGATGGCCACTGGGCAAGCAAAGACTTGACATGTGAAACATTTGATGCTTGTAAAAGAAGGCATTACTTTGATTCCATAGATGTAGCTGCCAGCTTGTCTTTTATGATGCCTTTCCCAATACTCCTGAAATTCACAATTCCTTGGCCAATGGCTACTGTGGGTAAAGTGGAGGGTCAAGATAATGGTGCAATCAACAGTAAATTAGGTTTTACACATTGCAAGCTAACCCATTCTGGTGTTGGCTTTGAATGTTGTGTGGAATGCTATTGTAAAGCCATGGTTGATAGCTTAGCATATAGTAAATATCTAACCAGCTGTGGTTTATTCAACATACCAGTCATGACTACATGCATTAGATTAACTTTGAGTCTAGTGTGCCTTGTAATTCCAACCATGGTGATTTTTAAAACCACAGCTTTTAGCATTACAACACCTTTATATATGAACTTGACCAAATGGGATATATTCAGTAAACTGTAGTTAAATAATAGAATAACAGAGTTGGAAAGGTCTTCTAATCCAACCCTATACTATTTCAACAAATGGCTGTTCAACCCCTTCTTATAAACCTTCTATAGTGAAGCACCCAAAACTTCTGGAGCCAAGCTGTTCCACTGGTCAATTGTTTGTCAGGAAATGTTTCTTAGTTCTAAGTTGGTTCTCACCTTTATTAGTTTTCATCCATTGTTTCTTGTCCTGTCTTCAGATGCTTTAGAGAACAGCTTGATTCCAGGGGTGGGATTCAAACATTTTGCTACCGGTTCTGTGGGCGTGGCTTGGTAGGCATGGCAAGGCTTGGTGGGCATGGCTTGGTGGATGTGGCAGGGGAAGGATATGGTAAAATCTCTATTCCCTCCCCACTCCAAGGGAAGGTTACTGCAAAATCCCATTCCCTCACCATCCCACTAACCTGCTTTCCAGCTCTGTTCTCCTATGCAGGGCAACCAAAGAAGACCCAGCTAATCAGCTGGGATTTGGGAGGGAGAGAATAGATGGGAGCAGGGCCAGTCAGAGGTGGTATTTTCTGGGTCTCCAAACTACTCAAAATTTCTGCTGCCAGTTCTCCAGAAATGGTCAGAACCTGCTGAATACCACCTCTGCTTGACTCCCTCTATCAAGTCACCCCTTCTTTTCATTAAACCAGCTATAAACAAGCCCCAAAATTCAGGGTTCCATTTTCATTCTCCCTTTCCTTTGTTCCACTCAGCATTTCTTAAACAGAGAGATTCTGCACCATTTCTGCATATGTAATTGGAGAAAGGCATATAATTTTCTGTTCAAAGATTTATACCAGGAAAAGTTATTTTATTGTATATTTATATTGCAGGCATTTGCATAACTGACTTTTCACGAGGGTTCATTTTTGTCTGCTTCTTGAAGATAGCAAGCCCAGAATCCCTCTTCTTGTCTCTTTGCTTGACTCAACTCTCTGGATAGAATGTGGTGGGGGTGGGTGGGTGGGAAACTGGACAGAAATAGTTTTATAAACAGTAAAGCAGTACTCAGATTCTTAGTGGAGAAGAACTAAAATGTTTGCAATTATTCTCTGTATGTGCCCTTTCATAGGGTTATTGGATATTCTTTCTTGAGAGGAATGTCTAATGAGGGACACAGTAGGATGTTCAGATTGTGTCATGGATATGATATAACGCTCACCGGAAATCTCAGAGGAGATAACCATAGATGATGTATCAGTCACATGCAGCTCTTATTTCCAATCCTGGTGATGAGATAAAATATTACTTATGAAATGAAGGAGCTGATTTCTATATAAGTATGGATGGGGTGTATTCACGGCTGAAGAAGAGGGGGTCTCTCCAGGGGGAGTAAAGAGGCATTCCAGCTTGGAGTTGGTTGAGGACGTGTCTGAGGTCATACTTTTAGGTCTATATCTGCTGTTTTCCAGGAGAATGCAGACAAGTCTGGCAAGATTCTTGTAATATAGGTGATCAGCAATAAAGTATTTACTCACAAGTGGATCTGGCTGTTTGTGCCTGATAGCTAACTCATTGTGATGGTGCAGTGGTCAGAATGCAATATTGCAGGCTAATTCTGCTGACTGCCAACAGTTCAATCCTGACCAGCTCAAGGTTGACTCAGCCTTCCATCCTTCCAAGGTTAGTAAAATGAGGACCCAGATTTTTGGGGACAATATGCTGACTCTGTAAACTGCTTAGAGAGGGTTGTAAAGCACTATGAAGCAATATATAAGTCTAAGTGCTATTGCTATCTTTCGAAGAAGCTCTGAAAAACATAAATGAAAGATTATGTAGAATAAAATACCCTTTTTATAGTCATTTTACTTTCCTCATTTGCAAGAAAAGATAATTCTTATGGCATTTAGATCTAAATAGTGCAATGTTAAGCAAGTTTACTTAGAAGCAATCACATCTGACTCCAAATGGGGTTGAGGGTCAAAGCACATCCTATATTTAATATGCAGTGTGAAATTGACCTTTTGGATTTTATTTTGCTGTAATGTCAGGAGATTATGATCTGTTTTAGGACAAACGTTAACATATTGGGCAGGCTGAAATATCTTCAGAGAAGGCATTTTTTAAAATTAGTATTTCTTGAAATTGGGGTGCATGCAATGCCATGAGAAGATGGTAGAGATAATGCCATGAAAAGATGGTAGGAGAATAATGAACAAACAAGTCCATGGTCCATGACAAAAGATATGATTGAATTCATTCCTATCTCACCAGCTTATGTCAGCCTGTCAAGCAGTAGTTCTTTAGAGGAACATTCCCACCTCAACCATGCATGAAACTTCTCTGGACCAGAGATCACAATGATGTGAAAAAGAGAGAAGAATGGCATAAAAGAACAGCTAGTTTTTTGTTGATGGAGATACCATTGTTTTGGACTCCTTGACCAAGTCCATCCATTGCATTAAACTTCTGTCTGATTGTGGGTTAATTGATTGTGCAAATGAGAGAATTGTGGTTCATAAAGCATGCATAATGGGTTAGGATGTAATGTGAAGTCAGCTAATTGTCACTTATTCAATAATCATGGTAAACAAAATTATGGCTTAGTATGATGTTGAAACCAGGCTAGCATAGCAAGCAATTGAGGTGTGGGAGCCAACTGTGAATGTTAGGATAAGTCAGCAGGATTCTCTTGCATCTGCACACATTGAGCATAGCCAAGCAGGCACATATGAAATAAATTTGAACCAAATATTTAAAGTACTGCCTATACAGAGTATCATTTGTAAGGAAAGCTCTACATTGGTTTTTAAGACTACAATAGTAAGAGAGAATTTCCTGATGTACTATCACCAGAATAATTTGGTCTGCAAATAAAAATAATATATGCTACTTTGGCTTGGGTGGTTGTGAGAACTCAGACATTGCTATGTATAAAATGTGGCTTAGTATAAATATCTGTGGAGATTCTCAGTCAGCCAAGGTTCTTTTCCAAAACCCAGATGGACTTTCTAGTTTTTCTTTGAAGACATTTCGCTTCTCATTCAAGAAGCTCATTCAGATTCATCCAAGAAGCTCATTCAGATTCATCCAAGAAGCTCATTCAGCTCAGAGCTGAAGAAGCTTCATGGATGAGAAGCAAAATGTCTTCGAAGAAAAATCAGAAAGTCCAGTTGCCTTCTATAAAAGCACCTTTGGGACATGGCTTAGTATGTTGTATTTTCAATAAACCATGATAAAGCAAATCATACTTTAGTGAGGAATTTCCCATGTAGTATGGCTGTATTACATTTATCCTTCTCATCTGTTCCACTACCTTTTTCCTTTTGGTATCATTATTATGATTATTATTACTTTGATATTATGGTTATTATTAGTTTGTTGTTTTGCATGTACACTGAGAGCTTATACACTGGAGACAAATTCCCTGTGTGACTATCACACTTGCCCAACAAAGTGTTCTGTTCTGTATAGCTCCAATTCAGTGTGTTCACCTTTGCTCTGACTCACTGGGCATAAATTGTAGAGGTGTCAGCATCATGGAAAAGGTCGAAACCGAATGGACCTACTTCAGGCTTTGCACTGGGTTGTAAAATAGGTTATTGGTACAGAAGACTCCGATGGGCTATAAATCAACTTCATTCTAAAGAGTGAGACCCTGATGCTTTGGAGAAAGCGGGGAAAGTTATGGTAGGCAAACTTTGACTTCTGAGTAAGTGTGAAATGGAAACGGCTAAGCATCCCAAAGTGTATATTAGCCTTAAATGTTTCTGTCTCGATGCCATACAAAATCCATGAACTGAAATGTTTAAAAGACCTACAGACCACATCCATGCATCACAAAGACAGGCTAGAGTGAATTATATTGTTGCAATCATGCTCAGCACTGGCTTGTCATCAGGCCTTAAGTCAACAGCACACAATTCTTCAGACATTCTCATCTCCAGTGAGTCTCCTTTCAACTGACTGACAACAAGGCTTGCTGTTCATCAAAGAGATGGCTCTGGTCAGCTGAAATTATCACAGAGCAGAGGAGGGAATATTCTTTTTAAAGAAAGAAAGGCAACACAACAACAAAACCACCAATGGTGTCAAAAGGAGTTCAAGGAAAAATAGAAGATACTGTCCAAGAGCAGATAAATGGCTTGGATAAATATACCCAAGTATTATTTATTATGTGTATTATGATACACTGAAGGAAAGGGCAGGAATGCAGCAACATACTTACACAATGGCATCAGAGTTAATGAAATTGTTGTCCAAAGGTTAAAGGTTTCTATAAAATAGAGAATGAATGCTTTGACCTTGACCAAGTTAAGGAATGATTTCTCTATAATTTGCGAGCTGGGATTCAAAAAAACACAGAGATAGTAGAGTTGATGCAGTGAATCTTCTCCTAAATGCATTATTAGCTGAATATTAAGTTACAATTATTTAATCTTTCCTTCAGACAAGTCAAATCCTTCTGCCATTTTTTTTTATCTGAAATTTCATTGGGGCTATGATTGATTCTGAAATTATGCCCTTTTTTATTGCATAAGTTGCAATGTTTCCATAGATGCATAGAACACTGTGTGAAATAGAAGGGTTTACATACTCTTAATAGTTTAAATGATGTCGGAGAAGTACTTAGTAAATAGAGAATTACCGTGTAGAAAATGTAGAAAAGTGCAAATAACCTCTAGTCTGATTCAAATTATTGATCCCATTGAAAATGGTGAATCATTTCAATTCTAAATGGTGTTCCATTAAACTATTTCATCAAAATGATTTCATCTGGATCACCCTTTAAATTATGTACATTTAGAAAATTTTATTTAAATATTTAAATCATTTCATCAATTTGATGAGCCAGCTTGAACATTTGAAGGATGGAGTTTTGTCATGTCAATCCTAGGACAAGGTGTAGCTGAAAATTATGGACCTCTGCTTGCCAGACTCTTTATATGGAAACAATTTCCCAATCGTGATTGATTAGATTCTAGAAGGTTGACTGTAGATATTTCCATTATCCACCATGGAATTGCTACCCAAATTGTCACCCTATAGCTGAAATTATTTCTGTCTAATTGAAAGTTGCCATTGTCTTGTTTTGTGCCAGATGTTAAAGAAAACACATTATAAGGCCTGCTAAGTTTACACACAATTTTCATGGCCTGATTTAAAGGTGCTGGTGTGGCAATTTGAAGTTTTTCTTTCACTTTAAATGGAAACTGTAGCTATCTCGAAGTAGAAAATGGGCCATCAGATAGGTTTTCTTATTATTTTTTTAAAGACACTTGTTTGTGAAGCACTAATTTAAATCCTGGGAATTTGGAGATCAAAGGATAGGGGAAAATAATCAGACATGATTTAATGATGTCTTGATGCAAAACGCCAGCAACATATGTCAAAACTTTGATAGGAGACGCTCCGTTGACTGAGCAAATATTTATGTTTTAGGGCATATCTGAATAATGTCATCAAATTATGATGCTGTAGCCCCTCTTCCCTCATTACGAGCTGTATTTGCTTAAACTGCTAATTCCCTTAGCATGCTAATATTCCTGAGTGCATCACTAACTAAACACAATTACTGGTAATGTCACTGAAACAAAATAAAACTGTCAACTAGTTACTCTGTTATTAAGATTAAATTTAGGGAGTCTTGTAGATCCAACTTTGGACAGTTTTGCTACTCATTCTTAGGGCTACCATATCTTGCACTGCAAAAATCCTCTTGGCACTAGGTGACAACAAAGAGTTAGAGGTTTCCGGATTTTGAACAGCTGTTAACTGAATTTTTACAAGTTGGAATTGGTCTTACTACTTTGTGTTGGCATTACTTTCTATAGATTAAGGGAACATTGCCATACTGATCATTGATTAATCATGTTTGATTCAGCCTTCCATCCTTCTGAGGTGGGTAAAATGAGGACCCAGATTGTTGGGAGCAATATGCTGACTCTGTAAACCACTTAGAGAGGGCTGTAAAGCAATGTGAAGTGGTATATAAGTCTAAGCACTATTGCTATTATCAAGTGGTCTGATCAGACTTAGCTCTTACTCCTAGGAATACTAGGTGTGAAAGACTAGGGAAATCAGACAGTCAAGGCAGTTCAAATGAGTTCAAACATTTATTGCAAGCTTAAGATCTCTACAAGAATCTGAACTATTAACAGCCAAAGCAAATTGGCGGTAGATAAGGAATTCAAGGTGGGCTGGACTTAGATCTCTTGTGGGCATGAAAGGACTCAAAATTGATGACACAACCTTGGGTATAGCCTAGTCACCTCCTACACTAGGCCTATCTGAATTCAGTTCAAAATATCTCCCCTTTTCTTCTCCACAAGACTTGAGGTGGGCTTAAGTATGGTGTGATATCAGATACAAGAAACCAGTCCATGTGAGAAAGGTTCAAGTTGACTACTTCATTGTATTTTACCTATAGTACAAGAATCTTCCCAAGTTGCTTGGGAACAAACAGATGAGGGTCCATGGGACTTAGAGCAGGTCAGTCCTAGTTCTCTTCTGGCTGAGAAACTACAGGTAGTCCTGAACTTACAACCACAACTAAGCCCAAAATTTATGTTGCTAAATGCCCCCTTTTAATGACCTTACTTGCCACCATTGTTAAATGAATCACTGCAGTTGTTAAGTTAGTCACAGGGTTGTTAAGTGAATCTGGTTTCCCAGTTGACTTTGCTTGCCGGAAGGTCGCAAAAGGAGATCACATGACCTTGGGACATTGCAATCATCATAAATATGAGCCAGTTGCTAAATGTCAGTCTTCAAGATTTCTTCCCCTTCCTTCACTTCTTTCGGCTGCTGTAGTAACGTGTGTGTGTGTGTGTGTGTGTGTGTGTGTGTGTGTAATAATTGGGTTTTGGGTGTGTGGGAAATGTACTGGAGGTTTAGAGAATGAAATGTATAAATTGGGGGAAAAATTTCTCGGTTATGCTTACTTGCTGTGCTATGCGCAGGTGCAACTCTTTATCAAACCAGGCCAAGGTCAATGGCCAGATGTCTGCATCACCACCTGAAGATGCCCCACTTGACATTATATACAAGGTTAATTGAATGGACAGTTTTGAACTACTGTGAGTGGGAACTTTGCCATCACTTTGTATATGTGGTTTTCGCGTGTAATTCCTTAGATTCAGAATTTCTTTGATTCTTTGATTTCCAGTAAAAGGTATCTTTTCTCTAATTAATGGAGTCTCGGTGTTTCTTTCTTGGATTTTGAATGGAGCACCAGCTGACACCAAGGATCTGAATTTTGATCACATGACCATGGTGAATCTGCAAAGACATAAGCGTGAAAAATGCATCGAAGTCCATCAGTGCCATTGTAACTTCAAATAGTCACTAAACGAACTATTGTAAATTGAGAATCACCTTAATGCCAAAAAGGCATTAAGAGTTGTAAATCTAATCTTATGAAGCATCTCCCCCGGAAATATTGAATTGCTAACTAGAGCATACAAAACCTTTGCTAGACCAATACTCGAATACAGTTCGTCAGTCTAGAATCCGCACTGTATATCGGACATCAATACAATTGAGCGAGTCCAGTAGTATTTCATGAGAAGAGTACTACACTCCTCTGCTCGCAACAGAATACCCTATATCACCAGGCTTGAAATTTTGGGCTTGGACAACCTTGAATTACGCCGCCTACGGTTGGACTTATGCGTAGCACACAAATTATCTGCTACAATGTCCTACCAATCAATGACTACTTCAGCTTCAACCACAACAATATAAGAGCACACAACAGATACTAACTCAATGTAAATCACTCCAAATTGGATTGCAGAAAGTACAACTTCAGCAACAGAGTGGTCAATGCCTGAATTGCACTACCTGACTCTGTTGTTACATCCTCAAAACCCTCACTCCTTTACCCTTAAACTATCCACCATTGACCTCACCCCGTTCCTAAGAGGTCTGTAAAGGGCGCGCATAAGTGCACAATAGTGCCTACCGTCCCTGTCCTATTGTCCCCAATTATTCATACCTATTTCCTGTATTCTTACTCATGTTTATACTTATACCTATTATCTTGTAAGTGATTGACAAATCAAATAAATAAATAAAAATATTCAAGGCTGATCTCTGTTTGATCCTCCTTTCTTGCTTATCTAATAGTTTCCCAAGAGATGGAGATATTATAATCGGCTTTCTCTCAAAGGGTCACCATAGATTTAAATTTGTACTATTACAATTCAGGGCATTTTTAACATAGTTTATCATAAGATTGTCATATAAAACAATTCAAAATACAAAATGTTAGGATCAAATAAAATGGTAGGATCATGGCATGGGCTGAGATATTTGCAGAACTGCTTCTCAGTGACTTACTACTCATCCTATATATCTGGCTAGGAGAACCATGCTGTGAGTCTCATCAATTAAAGAATGTTACTTTGCAGCATTCAGAAAGCACACCTTTTCTGTTGCAGTGCCTACCCTTGAAACCATCTGCTCTGAGATTAAATTGCTGGCTTTTTTTGAAAATCTTGAATATATAGATACCTTCCCACACATTGTTAGTTTGAGCCCATGTTATTCAATTTGTTGCAGAAGCATTTTTAACTTCACTGTGGTTATATGCACTGGTGTTGTGTGATTTGCATTATGATTTTAAATGTGGTTAGCCACCCAGAGTCACCATGGTGAGATGAGCTGTTACTGTACACAAATTGAACATATACATAAATAAATACCTAACATCCTAAGTGCAGCATTTGAAACTGGGGCTTAGCAGCTTAATGTCTATGGAGATTCTCAGTCATCCAGGCCATGGTTGTCCCAAAGGTACTTTTTTCAAGAGGCCAAAAAAAGGAGAAACTTCTTGGCTGAGAAGCGAAACATCTTCAAAGACAAACCAGAAAGTCCAGTTGCCTCTTGAAAAAAGGGCCTTTGGGACTTAGTAGCTGTATGTAGGTAAAAGCCGCCTGGGTATGCAAGCCAAGATTTAAAGACTAAATTAAAAGGAGACAGGGACAAAGCAAATGATGCATCTGTCAGATTCTTCACTAAGATGGCTGGACTGGCAGAAATAGGTACACTTTAGGAAGACTCAAACAGCTGGATTGAAGACTTTCCTGGAGAAAGTCTATGTAGTTTCTAATAGTTAGCATGACATTACAGCACCTCATTGAATGACAATTAGGTTAACCATATGAATGCATCCAAAACGTGAATTGATGAAATACTGAAATGGCTCAGCAGCAAATCCACAAAACCGTTCTTTTAAACCCATTCAGAGATTACAGAGTAATAGTTGGAAGGGACCCTGGACCTACTCCAGCCTTCTGCTCAAGTGAGAGAGCCTATAGCATTCCAGACAAAGGACTGTTAAAGTGTCTTCTTGAAAACATCCAGCAATGGAGTACCCGCAACTTTTGGAGGCAAGCCGTTCCACCAATCAATTGTTCTAACTGTCAGGAAATTTCTCGTTATTTCTAGATTGGATCTCTCCTTGATTCGTTTCCGTTCGTTGCTTCTTGTCCTGCCTTCCAGTGCTTTGGGACATAGGTTGACCCCTCTTCTTTTGTTATGGCTCATAGTCATGACATAAGAATAGGCTACTCATGAATACATTCCAGTACGTTTCAAGCCTTATTTATCCCTCCCCTCCAAAAAGATACACAATGCCTCCTATTTTCAATTGAACAAAGCTACATATATATCTTAAAATGGAACCTGCATGCTTGGGATTCTGAAGCGGTGATTGCATTGCCTCCCTCGTGTTCTGAAGAATATTACGGCAAAGAAATCTTGAAAGCTTCCCTTTTTCCTATCTAGCTCCTTCGATTCTCTGCCTTTCAACTTCCTTGGATTTTGATTTCTTGCACGTTTCTAATTATTGGCTGTGACTTCTGAGATTCTGCATTACTAAGGGAAGAATATATTCACCTTCATCTTCATCGCCTCTTAAAATTCCGAGGAGCAGTAAGTTCCTTTTGTGATTTCTGCCTTTCTAGCTGCAGCAAAGGCAAGAAATAGAGAGAAAAAGTTTTCCATTAGGCCAAAATTCCTATTTCTCAGCTTATCTGGGTCACAGGATTCTGTTGCCTTTGATGAAGTAATTACAAAGATACAATGCAAGACATATGATTGACAGTGGAGGAATAAAATATATCATACTTGGTGTTTGCAAACTTACATACTTTGTTTGTAAGTAACGGGGTTTTTCATGAATATATCAAAGGATGTTCTGGGTATTGATTCAAAATTGTTTGCTTGTTTGGGGGTTTTGCTAGTTCGGTGTTAAATAAATTGCAAGTGATTTTTGGAGTGTTATTGCTGCGCTATAAAATATTGTGAATATAATTAGCTACAATTAGATGTCATTTAAAATTGGATTGGGAAGTGAATTTCTGAATTGACTTTCTAACTCAAATTGGAAAGTTGTTCAGATCAGCCGATTGAACTGCAAATCTCCCAACTGATTTGGACACAGAATTTGTGCAGAATTTTGTTTTCTGAATGAGTTTGGAAACCTGGATCAGATGAACCTAATTGGGTTATCCAAGATTTGATCCAAACTCTGGGGCTTAAAATAAAGTTTTTCATAATCTGGCCATATCCTATTAACAATATTGGTTTCTTTCTCTCTCTCTCTCCCTCTCTCTCTCTCTCTACCTCCCTCTGTGTCTTTCTCTGTCTCTCCCCTCCTTCCTTTGTTTTTTTCCTCTCTCTCTCTGTCTTCCTCTCTCTGTCGTTCTTCCTCTCTCTCTGTCTCTCTGTCTCTCCCTCCCTCTGTTTTTCTCTCTCTCTCTGACTTCCTCTCTCTATCTTTCCCTTAGTGTCTTTCTCTCTATATCTCCATTTCTCTCTCTCTGTCTCCATTTCTCTCTCTCTCTGCAGCCCAACATCATTTGAATATTGCTCCTCAAAATAAGTTCCCCCCTTCCAGTTTGGAATGTCTGTGGAGTTTATCAGTCATCCAGGTCAAGGTTGTCCCAAAGGTGCTTTTTCAAAAGACAACTGGACTTGGTTTTTCCTTGAAGACGTCTCACTTCTCATCCAAAAGAGAACCATGAACCGAAGAAGCTCCATGGATGAGAAATGAGACATCTTCAAGGAAAAACAAATCCAGTTGCTTTTTGAAAAAGCACCTTGAGGGACCCAGTTTGAAATCCTCTCTTAAATGGATACTGAAGGCTCTTGATTGACTTATCAGAGGCTAAGCCTATGCTTATCATTTTGAAATAAATAAGTTTACACCGTAGGCAACTTATTCCATTATTATTATTGCAAGATAATTCCCTTGCCTTTTTTCTCTGTAAGAAACTTCCACTGGGCTAAATAATTGGTAGTTTCTCATACATGTTTTAATAGTCTTCAGAAAAGATTTCCGAAACCAAATGCCATCTAGCTAGGAAGACTGAACTGCATTTATTTCCCAAGTTGGCTAATTAATTAACAGGTATAAGAGGGATTTTTCTCAAGCCACTTTGGGGAAAAAAGACAGTTATGGTTTATTGTTTCTATCTTGAGATTATTAGATACTTGCAGAAGGTGCCAATATTATTATTATTATTATTATTATTATTATTATTATTATTATTATTATTATTATTATTATTATTATTATTATTATTAATAATAATAATAATAATAATACTTGCAGAAGGTGCCAAAATATTTGTAATATTTCTAGTGTAGCATACCCCTGTACAGAAGTATTATTAAGGCTAACATTGTGCTCTTTGATTTTTTTTATCACTTAATGGTAAGTGGATGGGATAAAAGGTTTGCTACTCGGTACATTTGTGTAACTGGCAATTGCCTAAATGGTGTATAACTCTTCTGCATATTGTATTTAAAATTACAGAAATCATCTGGGGACATTTGTGAGCGTTACCATAAATAATCTCTGATTAATGTATTACTGGAGTTCTAGCTGTGGCGGTGTGTTCCAACTGTTTGAAAAGGGGAATAGGATTCATCATCATTAAATATGTGTTCATGAATTTGGGCTATGCCAGCAGTGAGTGAAGCTACTTCCCCTCCAGGGAAAGGACAAATGGAAAACTGTTAGTAGTAACTCAATAGGTTTCAGTAAGAATTTGAGCTCTGCCACGTTAGGTTGGGGACTTAATAAATGGATATGAATAGCAGAAAACCAGCATAATAAGGCAAATTTATCCCGTGAAGCTTAGCAAAAATGTCTTTCTTCCAAATATGATCATGCCTAGCAACAGGGAGACAATAGTTGAGAAATAGCTGCATCTTTGCACTGAAATGAATAATGGATCATTATGGCATGGATTAAGATAAGAACAGGAGGAATATAACAAGTGAGGGCTCCTTGGTACTCTCTGATCTTGGTTATTTTCTTGAAGATGTTTCATTACCCAAACTAGGTAACATCAACTAATGATGTTACCTAGTTGAGTAATAAACATCTGCAAGAAAACAACCAAGCTCAGAGAGCACCAAGGAGCTCTCACTTCAAACCTGAGCTACAAATATTCTCCTTTATTAATATAATAAGTCCATGCCCACTGTAAACTAGGAATGGCTAGAACAATCTGTTTCTAGTTCATGACCATTTCATAGGGGTTGCTCGTATATCTATCTCTCCCTCTTTCTCTTCAATTGATTCCTGTTATTTGTTTGAAAATAAACACTTAAGTTTGAATTTAAATGTGCACTTGGGCTCCTACTTGCTAGAACTTTTCCAACCTTATTTCTCTAGACCAGCATTTCTCAACTTTGACAGGTTGAAGATATGTGGACTTTAACTCTCAGCATTCCCCAGCCAGCATGCAAGATGACATTTGCAAACTAGCTATGAACTAACTTCAAATTGTACGCTTAAACTGAACCGGTGGAATTGTCACTGTAAATCTATCTATCCTCATTATTAAAGACCTCCACTCTTTCCTTTACCATCATTTTAATATGTTAGGGAGAGGACAGGAAGAATAGGATCCCACTTCTTCCTGTCCTCTCCCTAACATATCAAAGCAATGATGCCCAATGATGCTATTTTAGGCTATTTGAGAAAAACAAAATAGCAATTGTTCAAGGGAGCTACCAAGAAAAACTCCATTGTTATTAGAGAAATTATGCCTGTACCAATAGAAAAAAGGACATGAAATTGAAGTCCTGCTCTTGATAATCATTCTCAAACAAGTGAAAAATGGTCCGTTAGGTTAATTGCAAAAGAACCAACCTATCACTACTGAATTATATTGAAATTTGCCCTAGAAAGGCAGAGAATTAGAGATTGAACAAATAAGCATGGAGATAGAAGACCTCCTTGCTATATCAAAACTGTAGAATAGCCAAGAAGTTGAACTACATCCAGAAACAAAACAATGGACAATGTTTTTAATGTTGCTGACTAGACACACCACACTGGAGTGTATATGAAGTCATCAAAGATTTAACTTGGTTTGAAGGAGATCTCCTTTCATATTCAGGCATCTTCTTTTTAATTTCTTCCAGCTGAAGGAAGTCAGAGATAGAATATCAAATCTTCTGGAAGTGTACAAAATGGATTTTTAATTGCTAAGACATAAGGTGGGGTATCATTTTCTGTGCATTTGTTTTATATTTAAATGCATTTTTTCTAAATGAAAGGGGATTTTGCAGTACAAATAGCCAGTAACATTTCCCAAACTGTCATTAAGAAGGATGGATAACAGATAGTTAGAGTTGGAAGGGACCTTGTAGGTCATCTAGTCCAACTCTCTGCCCAAGCAGGAGACTTTATATCATTTCTGACAGATAGCAGTCCAATCTGTTCTTGAAAGCCTCCAGTGATGATGCTCCCACAACTTTTGAGGGCAAAAGTTGGTTGATTGTTCTCACTGTCAGAAAGTTTCTCTTTATTTCCAGGTTAAATCTCTCCTTGTTCAGTTTCCATCCATTATTCCTTGTCTGGCTGCTTTGGAAAATAGCTTGACCCCTTTCTGTCTGTGGCAGCCCCTCAAATATTGGAAGACTGCTATCATGTCTCCCCTGGTCCTTCTCTTCACTAGACTAGCCATGCCCAGTTCCTGTAACCATTCTTCATATGTTTTAGCCTCCAGTCCCCTAATCATTCTGGTTGTTTTTCACTGCACTCTTTCTAGAGTCTCAACATCTTTTTTATTGTGTGGTGAGCAAAACTGGATGCATTACTCTAGGTATGGTCTTGCTAAAGCTTTATAGAGTGGCACTAGTACCTCACTTGATCTTGATTTATCCATCTGTTAATGCAACTTAGGTTTGCATTAGCTAAACACACCAGCCAAAAAGGGAAGAAAAAGTCAATAAGCTGTGACCATCCAGGGTGAATCAGGTTGGGTTTAGGTAAAAACTCTGTGGAATTCACTAACAGGCTAATCAGAGGAGAAGAGGGGAAGAAGACCTAGAAAATCTAGAACTACACCACCTTCGGTCCAATCTAAGTATTACACTAATACCTAGAGCATACAAAACATTTGCTAGACCAATACTCGAATACAGCTCATCAGTCTGGAACCCACATTACGTATCTGATATTAGCACAGTTGAGAAAGTCCAGAAATATTTCACAAGAAGACTTCTCCACTCCTCTACTTGTTGTAGAATACCTTATGCCACCAGACTTGAAATTCTAGACCTAGAAAACCTTGAATTATGCCGTCTTCAGTCTGATCTAAGTATGGTATATAAAATCATACATTGCAATGTCCTACCTGCCAAGGAATACTTCAGCTTCAACCATAACAACACAAGGGCAAATAAAAGATACAAACTCAAGGTTAACTGCACCAAACTTGATTGCAAGAAATACGACTTCAGCAACAGAGTGGTCAATGTCTGGAACACTCTACCTGACTCTGTGGTTTCTTCCCTAAACCCCAAAAACTTTAATCTTAGACTGTCTACTATTGACCTCACCCCTTTCCTAAGAGGTCTGTAGGGGGTGTGCATAAGTGCACCAATGTGCCTACCGTCACTATCCTATTGTTTCTTTTTTCTTATATGTACCCATTTCATGTATTCATAACTATGTTTATACTTATATCTATTATCTTGTAAATGATTGACAAATAAATAATAGCAGCAACAACAACCACAACAGCAGCAGCAGCAACAACAACAACAACAATAATAATAATAATACTAATAAAGAAAGGACTTGAACTGTAATACATCCTCCTCTCTGGTATGTTGCATGATGTACTGGCAGTTAATAAATGAGGGGAAGTTAAATCCCAAAGTAGTTACGGCAGTGGCCTTTCTGTAAGCCAGGTAGACAGAATTTGTGTCCAGAGATTTGCTTTTAACATCTTGCAATCAACCATCTTCTCCATCTTTGGCCTTTCTCCTCCTTTCCCAAGTGGCCTCAAAGAACTGTGCACTGCATTATTTTTCATCAAATGAGATTAACTTTGTTCTAGATGGAACACTCTTGATTTTCCACAGTGAGCAGCCAGCCAAACCAAGCGAGGTGTGTCACGCACAAAGGCTTTCTGCAAGCCATCAAGCTCATTCCATTTGTGACAAGGGCTGGAATTGAGTTGGTCCTCTTGAGAATGCCCAGCTCGTCATTAATCTGAATATGTGCTTTCTTCTGTATAAAGAAAAAACAGAGTATATCATCACCAACTTCCCTTCCAACATTTATGATTTTGCTGAACTGCCTGAGTGTTATTTTTCTACTACCTTTTTTTTGTTCACTTCTGTCGTCTTCCCCCATTCCTTCCTTGTTTTTATCAATTTATTTACTTATCCATGTCCCACCCTTATTAAACTCCCTTTTTATGATCCTGTAATCAGGGCTGGGATTCTACCAGTTCGCACCTATTCGCTAGAACCAGTTGTTAACATTCTAAGCAGTTCAGAAAACCGTTTGTTAGAAGAAATTACTGGCCTAATCCTGTAAGGAAGGCAGGGAGGAAACATCCTGGTGTTGCTTACAGAAACTGCCTCTCCGTTGACCCTTATTACATTCTTGGCAGGACTAGACTTTCTGTCTCAGGATCGTCTCTGGAGTGTTTTTCCCCTCTTTTGCTGGTACTTTGCTTGTGTGGAATGACTATTCAAAGTTACAATGGCACTGAAAAAAAGTTATTTATGACCATTTTTCACACTTATGATTGTTGCAACATCCCCACAGTCATGAGAGGCCAGGCAAGGAGATGCGTGCCTCGATGTGAGTGATGTTGAGTTGGCCACATCCAACCAATAACATGACCACCAAGCCATATCCACCCAGTCACATGACCACCAAGCCACGCCCACCACCTAAGCCACACCCACAGAACCGGTTGTTAAAAAATTTGAATCCCATGCCTGCCTGTAATCCCTTAATTTGGGGTAGAATCAGGGCGACTGGATAGGGTTCAGCATTTACTGGCCAGAGCCTTTCCTGATGCCTATGCAGAGTTCGCAGCAGATTTTTTTTTACCTTTGCAACCTTGGAAAGAAATATCTGCTGCTGCATTGGATTGAACTCTTAATCTTCTGAGTGGGAGGCAACCATCTTCACCACTAGGCCACCATGCTGCTCATATCCCACATATTATTCTTACAAGTAAGTCAAGGTAGTGAACCTATCCAACACACCTTCCTCTTCCTTATTTCCATACAACAACAATCCTTTAGGATGAGATAGGCTGAGACATAGGACTGGGCCAAAGTCATCCAGCTAGCTTTCATGCCTAAGGTAGGACTGGAACTCACTGTCTCCTGTTTTCTCTCCTGGTGCCTTAAACGGTTAAACTAAACTGGTTCCTTAATTCGATTTTTGAGTATCAGCTTTGCCATTGGATACATTTGGTGAAAAAGGTGGAATGCATTAAGATAATGGTGATTTTCGTCTTCAACAAAAGAAGTCAAGCTGCAATGTTAGGAAAAGGCAAGGTAGAATCCCTCTCGCTTTTGAGCAATGCTTGCAATAGGCAGCTCAGCACAAAGACAGAAAAATGTAATTCTATCACTTTTTTTGAGAAGCCAGATATTTTGGACTTGCCCTCACTATTATTTATCCATCAGACAATAATCAACTGGGCAAAACTATTTTCATCTCAGGTGAATGTGACATGACTGGTAACTTTAAGAATCAAGTGTCTGGTTTGTGTTTTGCCTTCTCCTTCACCATCTCTTCTTCTGATTTGTCATGTCTCTTGGTTATCTGCTGATTGAAATTTTGCTTTCTTTCTTTCTTTCTCTTTCTTTCTCTCTCTCTCTGTCTCTCTTTTCCTTCCTTCCTTCCCCCTCTCTTTCTCTTCTTTCTTTCTTTCTTTCTTTCTTTCTTTCTTTCTTTCTTTCTTTCTTTCTTTCTTTCTTTCTTTCTTTCTTTCTTTCTTTCTTTCTTTCTTCCTTCCTTCCTTCCTTCCTTTCTTTCTCACCTATTTTTTTCCCAGAACAACAACCCTTTGAGATGGATTGGACTAAGAAAAATGAACCAAAATCACCTAGCTGGTTTTCATACTTAAGGCAGAACTAGAACTCACAATCAGCTAGAACTCAGCCAGAGTGGGAAAACTTTGACATGAAAGTTAAGGGTCAAAAGGTTTTTTAAATGTTATATTTCATTCACAATGAGTTATGCCAGCTGGGATCTATTAATTTAGTCAGAAGAACCTTCCAATATCTTATTAGAGAATAAGAATAAAAATCATCGATAGAAGGACAAAATTGAACTTAAATCTCTTCCTCCTTGTTCTTCGTCAAATGAAGACTTTTGCAAAGTTCTGTCTCAGAACCTCATCCAATACAAGGCATAAGATGCCTTTCACTTGTAACCTTTCTCCATCTCATGTCCTTTAGTCCTTCAGCATTTGATAATGTGTGAAAGCAAAAGTTGCTTACATTTGAACAGCTGTCACTATCCAGAAGAGGATAGGCTGTATAAAAATTAACTGCAATGGAAAACATTACAGCAGACCATTAAATTCTGTTCCTTGGAGACACACAATGCCTTAGGCACACAGGAAGAAAATGTCTGCCATGATCTGCTATATTAGTCTAGCTAGATATCTGGTGGCATTTCACACGCACACACCCCGTGAATGTGCTTTGAAGGCCCTAACCCCTAAAATTCTGTACTTTCATGCTTATCTTTTCCTTCACAAAACTCTTGTATAGCTGTCAATGAGAATTTGGCAGAAGTTGGGCTCCATTCAGGTTGCCCACCTTGCTCTCCTCGATACATATTTCAAAGCTCACCATTTATTAAATACTCTTCTGAATTTTAAAGGCATCAATTTTCCAGGGCTGTTCCAGTTCCCAGCTGAAAACACAATGAAGCAAAATATTTTACTTCCTCTTTTGAGTCTCAGCAAGATTTTTGACTGCTCGGTTGAGAGTCATATTGTATGTTTATCAAGTATGTCTTTGGTAGTCCTCCAAACTTAGGCTGTGGCAGGATTTCTCACCCTATAAGCAGTGGTGGGATTCAATTTTTTTTATTACCAGTTCTGTGGGTGTAGCTTGGTGGACATGGCAGGGGAAGGTATTGTAAAATCTCTAGTCAATATTTGCTGGTTCTCCAAACTACTCAAAATTTCTGCTATCAGTTCTCTAGGACTGGTCAGAATCTGCTGAATACCACTTCTGCCTATGAGTGAAGGGAAAATGAAAAGGACCAAGAATCTGAATATTGGACTGTTAAATTAAAGGTGAGTGGTAACTAGCTAAAATATGTCAAGAATCACATTTATCAAATATGTCTTTGGTAGTCCTCCAAGCTTAGGCTGTGGCAGGATTTCTCACCCTATAAGTGAAAAAGAGTACAGGGAGAATGGAAAGGATTGAGAATCTGAATATTAGACTATTAAATTTAAGGGTGAGTGGTAGCTAGCTAATTCTCACATCGAACATTAGGGTAAGTGCTTAAAGGTGTCAAAATGATAAGGTTGTGCCAAACTGGATTATACCTGGGAAAGAGATCATTTTAGCTGTATAGTTTTTAGATGGTTTAGGGCAGTTTTGGACATTTCCTGTGAGAAAACACAGCTTTTATTGCTAACACTAGTAGTTATTAGACAGTTCGTTTCTGAGAGACAGCTTGCCTTGAGAAAAAGGATTTATGGAACAAAATGAACACAGCTGTCCCTTCTCAAATCAATAAGACAACCTGGTTCTGCCCAACAAAGCAAGTCCAGTAGCTGGTGGATTTTTGCATGTGCCCTGCACAGGGACAGAAATCACTCCTAGTAACTAAGTGAAAATGTTAAGAAGATTTAGCACTGATGATGTTATCTAGATAGGTAATGAAACACCTGCAATGTCAGAGAGCACCAAGGACCCCAGTCTTCCTCCTCCCTTCCCCTCTCCCCCTCCTCCTCTTCTCCCTTCCCCCCTTCACTCCACAAACCTTGCTCCCTTCTAACACTGATGTTTCCTAGTTTCAGTCATGAAATGTCTGCAAGAAAACAACAAAACTCACAGAGCACCAAGGACCCCACAGGATGATCTTCTTCTTCTTCTTCTTCTTCTTCTTCTTCTTCTTCTTCTTCTTCTTCTTCTTCTTCTTCTTCTTCTTCTTCTTCTTCTTCTTCTTCTTCTTCTTCTTCTTCTTCTTCTTCTTCTTCTTCTTCTTCTTCTTCTTCTTCTTCTTCTTCTTCTTCTTCTTCTTCTTCTTCTCCTTCTCCTCCTCCTCCTCCTCCTCCTCCTCCACCACCACCACCACCACCTCCACTTCCTCTTCCCTCCTCCCTTCTCCTCTCCCTTCTAGCACTGATGATGTTACCTAGTTGGGTAATAAAACATCTGCAAGAAAACAACCAAGCTCAAAGAGCACTAAAAACTAAGAGCACTAAGAGCACTAAAGGAGGAATTTCAGTTCTGGACTCCATTACATAGAGAGCTTATTGCAGCTCATTTCAACCCTGAGCTACAAATATTCTCCTTTATTGGAAAAAAAATCAGTGCCATAGAATATTTTCAGTGAATATTTCTGAGTTTCTAAACATAAATTAAGACCATGCAAGTTATAACTTATCAACGTAAAACAGCTTACAGCCAGAATCTACAAAACACACACACACACCTTCACATCTTTAGTTGCTGAATCCCTCAAGACACTACACATTTGGTAACTTTCTTTAGAAAGAGATTCGACTAAATTCTCAATTCCCATTGGTGGTGGGAAGAAGGCATCATGAAATTGGATTCCAGTCTTCAACTGCATTTGTGCCAGTTACAAACAATACATATGCATGCCCTAAATTAAACAGCAGCCTAAAATTTTGAACCAAAACAGATGCTTGGGGAATGTACAAAAAAGTCCAAATACGTTTCCTAATGTTTAATGACCAGCTGAGTGCTAATGGCTTACAGCAGAGCCAATAGGTTGAAAGCCCCAAATGGTAATTAATTCTTTAGGAAATCTCATTGCAAAAAGATCATTATTGCTCTCCAATCTTGGCTGAAACAGAAATTGTAAATTAGCCTGGCTTGCTTGTGTGTGTGTGTTTGTGTGTGTGTGTGTGTGTGTTATAGCTACTTTTCATTTTTCAGTATTTCTTTCATTAATAACTGGCTTTTGGGGAGTACAATGGGCTCTCATCTAGGATGGCATACTTTATACACAACTATATATACATAAAAAACCCTAATAAAAAACCCACAGTGCCAGGGATGGGATTCTACAGGTTCGCACCTATTCACTAGAACCGGTTGTTAACATTCTAAGCAGTTCAGAGAACCGGTTGTTAGAAGAAATTACTGGCCTAATCCTGTAAAGAAGGCAGGAAGGAAACATCCTGGTGTTGCTTACAGGAACTGCTTCTCCATTAATTCCTTATTACATTCTTGGCAGGACTAGACTTCCTGTCTCAGGAATGTCTCTGGAGTGTTTTTCCCCTCCTTTGCTGGTACTTTGCTTGTGTGGAGTGACCATTCAAAGTTACAATGGCACTGAAAAAAGTGACTTATGACTATTTTTCACACTTACAACTGTTGCAACATCCCCACAGTCATGAGAGGCCAGGTGAGGAGTCACGTGCCTCGATGTGAGTGATATTGAGTTGGCCACACCCAGCCTATAACAGGACCACCAAGCCATGCCCACCCAGTCACATGACCACCAAGCCACGCCCACCACCTAAGCCACACCCACAGAACCAGATGTTAAAAAAATTGAATCCCACCCCTGCACAGTACTATTCCTAAATTTCATTTCTGGACTCCATTACATAGAGAGCTTATTGTAATAACTGGGGATTGAAAAATCTGCATTGCAAAGTCAAGCAAAACGTACTGCAAGTTAAACCAACAGATATAATCAGAAGAAATCAAATCTGACAGGACTGAATAAATGAACTACATTTATACACTGGTTTGTCTGCCGCTAGAACTGTTCTTGGCATTCTTAATTGATGATCTCTTTCAAGAATAATCTTTTTCTTTACTTTTCTTAATTTTTTTTAAAGCCAAAGTAAATGGCATAGGGCACATTGACTTCCCCAGACTGCTCTCTCTGTCAACGAAAAAGATACTCCTTTGGTCTTTTTAGCTGCCAGAAAAAGGGAGTGTGGGAAAACAAGGTATTCTTGAAATGCCTAGAGATCAACTCAGCAGCCCAAAGTTGTTGGAGCGTAAGAAGGTTATTGGAGAGCATGATGGATGACTCTTGGTGACTGATGTGTCCTATTGGAGAAGTCACATACAGGGACTGGGGGAAAGACCAGGATCAAGGGGAAAATGTATGATGTGATTTAGTACTGGCTGCACCCAGCTACGCACCAAGATGGCAATTTCTAATAAAACAATTTACTTTTTCTGAGATGCAACTAGAGACTTTTGCTTTGAATGAGGGGGATTTGTTGGAGCCCTAACACACTCTTTCTTCACATGAAGATTGGATTCAAACACTGCTTTAAGCTACAATAGGCTTCAGCTGATATGACTGAATAAACTATCATGGCAAGGTTTAGCCATCACTTCAAATCATAAACTGTGCTTTACTAATCACAATCAGTTGGATTCATGTAATGTAGTGAAAAACCAAGCAAACTACACCATGAGCCAGTCAGTATAATGTTCTGTA
Source organism: Bungarus multicinctus (assembly GCA_023653725.1). Lineage (NCBI taxonomy): Eukaryota > Metazoa > Chordata > Lepidosauria > Squamata > Elapidae > Bungarus > Bungarus multicinctus. The sequence continues at coordinate 14,976,455 of CM042841.1, forward strand.
GATAGAGACTACTACAACATAGAAACCAGAGTAGAATAGCCAATGACTGACCACTGAAGATCTCTTTCTCCTCAGAATCAGTTTTGACTTCTGCATTCTTGGCAAGGGTTTTCAGAAGCGATTTGTCCTTGTCTTCTTTTGAAGGCTGAGAAAGAGGAGCTGGCCCAAGGACACCCAGTTGGCTTCATGGCCAAGGCAGCAATAGAACTCCCAGTGTCTAACCTGATGGCCTGAACCACTGCATCAAACTCTACTTCAATGGTAAGTGACTATTTTTCTGTTGATAACTCAATCTGATTTCTGTAGAGAGTGTGTTTTTCACCATATTGCAAAGTCCCAGGTTGTGTCTGCAAACCTTACTTAGCCAGACCAGTGACTGTGGTGGGCATTTACATAGCATCCTAAGTTTAAAGTAATGTAAACTGTTATTTGTTTTGTGATTTAGCATATCCTGCAGGCAATAGTGGAGATTTTTTTTTTTAACCACTGGCTCATTGTCATCCAGATTACAGTGTAGACCAGATATGAAACTGCCCATTTGTCTAGTACTTTATTTATTAAACCCAATGTTGCCAGACTTGTATGTTAGGCAAATCATATCTGGGTTGGACACATCAGGATCACAATGAGATCAATATTTACAATTGAGCTTGGGGGAAAAAATGATTTCAGTAATTGCTGAGAGTTGCTTTGGAGTGCAAGGAGATAAATAAGTTTAAAAGATTGTGCAAACTCTTAAGTCGCCGAGGATTGAGCTGAAATATGGGTAGAGCAAGTAAAATCTCAACTTTATCTTAAACTTATGTACCCTGAAAAGTGTAGCTATGTTCTGACCCACGCCCTTTTCTAATAAAACAAACACAATCCAAAAGGAACAAAAATCTTGTAATGCTTTTACAAAATAATTAGCTGTGATAAACACAAGCCTTGCCAAACTGTACGAGACTTTCCAAAAGGTAACAGACAAGAAATAATTTGCAATACAAAAATATTCAAATACAAACTCAGGATACTGGAATGTCCACAAGGCTGGAGTTTCAAAATGTCTTTGCCTTCTTCAAAGTACATTCGTTCACAGCTAGCTTTTATCTTCTTGAAAGAGGGGCCATTACCTTTCAGTCTTACTCCCGAATTGCCCATGCTGTGGCAGTTGCTCTTTCCTGAGAGCAATCCTGTGTGCACGCGCACTTGGCATAGGCTCCTCGGGAACCTCCTCATCGCTGCTGCCAGCCCCCACAATCTCTGAAGGCAGCAGTCCACTCCCTAATAGTCCTGGCCTCTCATCTGAGTCCTCACTCTTCTCAGCCATCTGCACTTGCTGCCAGCTAACCACAACAAGCTAACAAGGTAGACCCTGGAAATTCTCAGCCTAGAAAGAACCATGGTGTGAGCATCTTTCTGTGTTAAGAAGAACTGTCAGATTTGTCTGATTCAGAGAGTGGAAGGAATAGACCTGGAATGGAAATCCTGAAGCAGACTTACAGTCTGCTAGTTTCTCTGTGGTGTGGAAGAAGATTTTCTACATAGTTTTCAACTTATGGCCACAACTGACCCCAAAACCTCTGTTGCTAAGCAAGACAGGGGTTGAGTGAGTTGTGCCCCATGTTATGACCTTTATGGCCACAGTTGTTGAGTGAAACACTGCAGTTAAGTGACTAATATGGTTGGTAAGTAAATCTGGCTTCCCCATTGACTTTGCTTGTTGGAAGGTTGCAAAAGGTGATCACATGACCATGGAGGTACTGCAATGGTCATAAGTATGAAAAATTGTCATAAGTCACTTTTTTCAGTACTGTTGCAACTTCAAATGGGTCCCTAAACAAAAGGTTATAAGACAAGGACTACTACCAAGGAAAATCTCTCTCTCTCTCTCTCTCTCCCTCTCTATATATATCTGTATATCTCTATCTCTATATATTTATCAATCTATCTATCTATCTATCTCTATCAATATCTATCTATCAGCTATGTATATCTATCTATCTATCTATCTCTATCTATCTATCTATCTCTATCTCTATTTATCAATCTATCTATCTCTATCAATATCTATCTATCAGCTATCTATCTCTATCTATCTCTATCTCTATCTCTATCTCTATCTCTATCTCTATCTCTATCTCTATCTATCTATCTATCTATCTATCTATCTATCTACCTATCTCTATCAATATCTATCTATCAGCTATCTATCTATCTCTATCTCTATCTCTATCTCTATCTCTATCTCTATCTCTATCTCTATCTCTATCTCTATCTCTATCTCTCTGTCTATATCTACCTACCTACCTACCTACCTACCTATGTAGAGAGATATAGAGATATAGATAGATATGACTTGTTTCTTATCCACAAGCAACTTATTTAGCCATGTTACATCTTAAAAATGTATGCTGTTAAACCAGTTCCTGAATATGGAGCTCAGTGGCTGAACAGCTAAGATTTATTGCTGTGCTTGACAATGAAGTCTGACTGGACTATTTCCAGTCCACTGTTTCTATAACACATGTCTGGCATTTTTATTTAACTTCTAATTATGTCAGGCATCCAGGGTCTCCCTTTGGATTTCTTTAATCAGTACATAGAAGCTTAGGAGAAATCCCATGTTTTTGCTGTAAGTTTTTCACTTGGGAGCTAGCAATTTGAAATGTGACTGTCAGCATCTCTTTAAAAAGTCACCCTAATATCATAATCGTAATAAATGCAATGTGTTAGAGTTAAATGTTCATTTTATTTCCCAGAGGGGAACAAACCATCATAATTCTCATGATGATTTTTGAGGTTGACTAAATAGGGGACAAAAATAGTGTGCTAAAGTATTGCAGACTGGTATAAAAATATAACTCTTGACACCCTTTGGGAATGTATTTTCATGTACAATTTGGCCAATCAAGAGGCATGCACTTCTTACTTATTCCCATCTTGAAAAGCCATCATTTCTACATTTAATTAGGCTCAAAGCAATTGCATTTACACCAAGGAGAAGGCATCTCCCCAAACGTTGATGACTGTGTGAAGGAAGTTTAACTCTCATGGAAAAAGAGAAATCTCAATAAGTAATTAGAAATGATTTCATTTAATATGCAGTGGTATCTGTGTAGCAAAGTTTGGATAAATTGGAGGTGCCTTATTATACCAATGCTAGTGCTTGTCCAAACAAGTATGTTGGAGCCTCTGATTTTCTACAGGTAGAAATAAGTCCATCAAGGCTTGCAAAAAGTTGAGTTCACACCAGTGGGTGGTTTTCCAAGCTGGTCAATCTCTTTTGCAAAGCCATTGTGCTAGGTCAGGGGTGTCAAACTCACATTGTCGCGTGACGTATCATGACTTTTTCTCCCTTTGCTAAACCAGGCATGGGTATGGCCAGCACATGACGTATCCAGCCTGCAAGTTTGACATCCCTGTGCTAGGTTTTGTATGACATGTGAAACCAAACTATGGTGGCTTAATAAATGAGGATTTAAAAGGTATTATGACATAGCAAAATAGCTGACCCCCAACCCCTACTAGGTTTTCTTACTAGCATCTTCATGTGATATTGAATAACAGTGTTTCTCTATGAAGGGTAAATTATCCTTATACCCCTATCCCAGGTCAATAGGTTCCATAGTTGCTGAAAAAGAAGGAAGAAAAACACCAGTGCTGGTTTATTAAGAAAGAAAATGGATTGTATTACTCTGAAGTAGTTGGTGAAAGACAGAGATGTTAGGTGGGTGTTTCTCTCTAGGTCAAGGGTCTTCAAACTTGGCAGTTTAAGACTTGTGACTTCAACTCCCAGAATTCCTAAGCTAACATGACCGGAGGAGGAATTCAGGGAGTTGAAGTCCACAAGTCTTAAAGTTGTCGAGTTTGAAGACCCCTGCTCTAGGTGTTTCTTCTACTAACCAAGTGTCAGGCGATTCTACAGTTTCATCTTGGCAGCTAGAGAAAAGTTGATGTTGAGTTGATGTCCAGCTCTGGTGACTGGATGAGAGGCTCTCTATATGAAATGGGATCCTGGAGATTGATGATTCTTCCCAACCATCAACCTCTCAATTTGAGTGAGCTGGTACTTGACTCAAGATCTCATGTTTGGGAATTTCAACCAGTTGGGTTGGGGATGGTGTTGGAGTTGGTTTGGAATTTATTTATTTATTAAATAATTTTATATACCGCCCTTCTCCCGAAGGACTCAGAGCGGTGAACTGCCAACTAAAATATATGTAAATTACAAATATAAATATAATTTAAAAAGAATTAAATTATGGGCTGCCAATTAAAAATTTAAAACCCCCGATTAAAATAAGCTAAAATTTTCATACCCCAACCAATCAAATCTAAAACCCCTTATTTAAAATCCCATTTGAAGTCAGCTCAGGCCGGCCTGCTCAAAGAGCCAGGTTTTCAGGTCACGTCTGAACGCCCTCAGGTCAGTGGTTGTTTGTAGCCCCAGGGGCAGCCCGTTCCAAAGGGCGGGTGCCCCCACAGAGAAGGCCCTATTCCTCGAGGTCACCAGGCGGCACATAGATGCCGTCGGGACCCGAAGGAGACCCTCTCTGTGGGAGCGCACTGGTCGGTGGGAGACTACTGGCAGAATGCGGTCTTGTAAGTATCCTGGTCCGATGCCATGAAGCGCTTTAAAGACCAAAACCAATATTTTAAAGTGAACCCGGAAGGCCACCGGCAACCAATGCAGCTCACGCAGGAGAGGCATCACATGGGAGTATCTCGACGCCTGGTCCTGGTTTCTGTAGCAATGACTCTTGGTTTATTTAAGCCACTGTGATTTTGAAGAAAACTAGAGGGTAAAGGAGGCATAGGTTGGCTCTGGCTTCACTTCTGAAGGTGAAGGACATTACTCTCAGTCCTTATCATGGTCAGATCAGGTTCTAAGCATCATAGGGCTAAGCAGAGTTAGCACAGGAGTTGCATTGGCCAGAATGGGATAACTAAACGTGGGCAACTTGCCACAGGACACATCACCATAAATAATTATTTTAATGTTTATCATTCACATTTTGTTCAGTCCCTCCTTTTGCATCCTTTAATTATTCATTTCTTTGATATTAGTGTAATATCAGTGCAACAGCACTTAGACTTATATACCACTTTGCATGCTTTATAGCCCCCTCTAAGTGGTTTTTCAGAGTCAGCATCTTGCCCCCAACAATCTGGGTCCTCATTTTATCCACCTCGGAAAGATGGAAGGCTGAGTCAAAGCTTGAGCTTGGTGAGATTCAACCAGCCAAATTGCAGGTAGACGACAGTCAGCAGATGTAGCCTGCAGTTCTGCATTGTAACCACTGCGCCACCGCAGCTCTTTTTGTAACTCTTTTTCTGCAGTGAATTGTCCCAAAGCGCGTTGGCCTGCAATGAGTTGGACATGACAAATTGTCATAGACCCCCATTGGCTGTCAGTAGACTTTCAGGCGCAATGTCTATATCTATAAAAGTCTATAAAGCCCTTTTAAAGCATTCTGCAGATACCCCCTGTGAGATAGGAAGGCTTTTAAAGTCAGCTATTTCAGTCCTAGATTCTCTCTTTGCTATGCTTGTGTCCTTTCAGCACAGATTTGATGGCAACCAGTTTGTAGCTCATATAATTTTATACTGATGTTTATGGCATGTTCTTTTCTGAGATGTAAGCTGCTTGGGATCATCGGATGAAGCAACATACAAATAACTCTATAAATAAATTCATGAATCTGATATTAATAAGTTTTAACTTTCAGTGGAAGTAATGAGAAGACACAATACTTGCGGTTATTTTAGTGGAAATCAGAGGTTCCTTTGGGTCTTAGACATCAAAAACATCTATACATCACCCAAAAAGATTCTTATCCTAGCTGAAAAATATTTTAGAATGAGTGACACCATTTATTTACTTATTTATTTTTTTTACAAATCTTTCAAAAGTTTGGAAGGAGGGAAGGGAGAGAAAGAGAGGGATGTGTGTGTGTGTATTTAGGCAGTGAATTCAGAACCAGTGAACTGTGTAGAGTCAACCTCTCAGGTAAGCGAGGAATGAAGTAAACATTTCAGAAGAGCTTGTTTTGAGGAACTTATATTCTTCTTTTAAAAAATGAGTGGGTTGTTTTCCTTGCCGATTCTAAGAAATATTATTTTATGACAGATGGGTCTGGCAATAAATGCACAGAAAAATCTATTTGCAACAAATGGTTTTTTTAAAGCATATGGCGTTTATGTATGCTTAGTGTGTGTGTGTGTGTGTGTGTGTGTGTGTGTGTGAATTTTTCTCTCATTTGGACAAATAAACATGTTTTTAACTTAGGAAACCAATCACGTATGATAGTGTTGTTCTTCGGTCTTTCTGCCTGCTGTTTAGAATACCTGTAATATGTCTATTTTTACAAATTCAGTGATGTGTTGTACAATATAAAGGCAATGGATATAATCTAATCAAATGCTTTGATGTGCATCTATTTTAAAGTTCAATACCTTTTAGAGTCTTATTGGAAGCACATTAGGTAATCAGCAGATGTGTTCCATACACTTTGGGCTCTGTTTCCTCTGTTTTGATTTGCATAATCTGGGTTTCCTGTCTAAACACATGGATATGAATAGACTAAATAGAATCTTGTTTGGGACATTTGAGAGATTCAGTGAATTGGAGCTCAGCTATTTTAATTGCAGGTCTTCTGAACTGGAAGGATTGCTACCTTATTCAGCTTACTTGTGTTGGCTTTCATGTCTGGTATGCTGTCTGTCTCATCCTATGGGCCTATTAATCTGGTGGCAGTTTTTCCTCAGCTGATAATGCATTGGTTCTTGAGTGGTGGTGTTGGATTTTAGCAGCAGGAGGGTTTTTTTTTAATAACTGAATCTCAGATTCCAACATTACTGAAGCTCAAAAGATTTACACAATTCATTACATATCCAGCTTCCAAATAACAGTTGTAGCATTACCATTGTCTTGAGGATATTGCTGACAGTTAGAACAAAAACTGAGTTATATGTGTTTTAATAAATTCTCACAATGAAGATTGTATCAACTCCACTTTGTTAAAACTCCATCTCTCTTGAAAAGGATGCAGGTTACCATATATGAAGTTGGTGGTTTTCTAAGTTTACTTTAATAGTACATAAAGTCTTCAAACATTCTCTTAATACATCTGTAAAGTATTAAAAACAGCTTTCTTGTGAACACTTACAGCAAAGAGTAATGTTTCCATACTAGATTAATTTTTACAACATAGGGGTAAACGGCATTATTGCCCATGTTTCGATCAGAATTCTATCAAGCTGAAACTTAGAAAAACATGACTAAGGCCAAATGCTATAGAGAAAACAATGTATTTACTTTTGGAATGGTAAAAGTAATACCTTGCAGAAAACCAATGCCTGCATGTTACCTACCAATTCTATTTAATTTGAGAAAAGAACATTTTCTTATGAGTGTTTTATAAGGAAGAAAAAATGTCAATGAAATTCTCATGGTGACCAAGACATGTACATGAGAAGTCTCGGTGTGTATCTAATCATTAATGTGGAAGAGGAGATAAAGACAGAGGGGTGGAGTTAAGAGAGTCATAAGCCTAGAGTTGTTACCTTCCCACAAACGGATTAAGTCCAATCCCTCTTAAATTCTGTTGATTCTTATCTAGTGACAATTTAATATTTAAAAAAAATCAGTTAATTGGATTCTTGTGTATAGACTTGAGCAATAAATATCCTTAACTGCAGCTTAACATTTGATCCTGACTCTTCATACCTGACATTCGGATTCTCCTGTTCCTATTACATCCTAAAGGAAGATATTAGAATATGGACATCTGCAGAGGGATGAGTCAACAGTGGCAATGTTGCAGGCATGATGTGCATTTAAAAGAGGACCTTGCTTGGCCAATCCTCTCATTTTGACATCATTGCTACTATCACCTTCCCACCCTTTGCCCCCAAATACCATGCTCAAGAATTAACTGTCCCAGCAGGCATTTTCAGGTTGGGAAATTGGATTTCAATTGAGGTCTCAGAAGTATGGGAAGATGTGTCCTTGAAAACAGCAACATTGGCAATGTCTAGATGTTCCCCTACCTTCTCTGAGAAAAGATCCAACATAAATTCTTAGACTGTTTCAATGAGAATCTGGTTTTGCTCAATCAGGCATTAAATCATGATATGTGCAGATGGTTATGGGAGGCCTTCAAATACATTAAGAAATATATTTCTTAACATATATATAATACATCAAGAAAATATTAAAGTACATATCAGGTTCTCAGTGTACCTAGTTTCAAGTTTTTTAATTCAACTCAATTAACTTGAAGTTGGTAGCTCAAAATCTACTGTCTTCGTGTGAGTCAAGAATGCATGGGGAAAGAGAGAGGGCAATTTGTGGACAAATGACATTTCATCTCTGGTTGTGAGCAGGACAGGTCCTTTAGGTGATGATAGCATCTCCTATGGTGGCTCTCGGGAAATGAAATAACTTGCTACCAACTTTCCAGCAAAAGATTGTATATTCTCTCTTTGCCAATTCCCTGAATGACAAACGTTTACAATTAGAAGACAACTGTCATTTGTGGGAGAAGATTTTATTGTTATTGTTGTTATTGTGAAGGAATGGATTGATTACTTCCATCCATCCATCCATCCATTCATCCATCATGGGTCTAGAGAAAAGAAGGACTAGGGGTGACATGATAGCATTATTCCAATATTTGAGGGGCTGTCACAAAGGGGAGGGGATCAATTTATTTTCCAAAACATCAGAGAGCGGGAAAAGAAACAATGGATGGAAACTAATCAAGGAGAGAAGTAACCTGGAATTAAGGAGAAACTTCCTAACAGTGAGGATAATTGACCAGTGGAATAACTTGCCTTCAGAAATTGTAGATGCTTCCTTACTGAAGGATTTTAAGAAGAGATTGGACAGTCACTTGAATGAAATGGTATAGGGTCTCCTGTTTGAGCAGGGGATTGACTAGAACACCTCCAAGGTCCCTTCCAGCTCTATTCTGGAGATTCCTTCCATGTTTCCTCCCTCCCTATCTCTTCTCCTCTCTTCACCCAATATCAATTAAAAGAGGGAGGAAAATAAATTAACTGGTATTGGTTTTGAACTGATTCTCCCCTGACATTTATTTTTATAAATCAGTTTAATTTAAATAGAGTTCCAGCTACAGCTGCCTACAGCTTGTAGGACCCTGGGTCCATTACTTTCAGAGGCCTTTATGTGTTTGGAAACATATTTCAGTGTGCTTCTCTCCTCATTTAGAATCTGTCAATGTGTTTCACCATTAATGTACCCCAGTCTTTCTACAGTACTGTCAGGTAGCTAGGGTATACACACAGGGTTGTTTGGAAATGAGTTTTATACTTTCTCTTGAAATGAAATTCAAAATATTTTTTTGTTCAGTAGGTTATTGGCTATTATTCTGGTTAGTTGTTAGAAATTTTGGCCAATTAGTTGGTTGATTTGGAACACCTGGAAGAAATGCTGAAGAGTTTTGAGATATTCTAATCACAATGTTTCAATCACATTTGGCACATCTTGATTAATGACACTTTCTCAAGCTTGAACTTGCTCCTCAAAACAAATCTACATAGAATGAAAATGAGGATGAAACGAGGCTCTTCCTAATGACCTCCCCTCACTCCAGATATGCCTTGTCCAACAAATGTCCAACATAAAATGTATTCCTGGGGAAAGTGCAGAAAAAGTTCAAATAATCATGGGCCTTGAACAAATTCCATGATGACTTTCAGACATAAGGATATTTTGGGTGTGAGTAGATTTGAAGGGTGCAACACTATGCAAGATATGAAGAACTAAAGGGTAGGATAACCTGGTATCTTCAACAGAAATGTGATGATTCAAGACACAAGGACTTTGTAACTGAATATGGAATTTATTTACACAATAAAGACTAAACCCCAAATCCAGGTTAATAAAGAGTCATGACAGATCCATATTGCATGTGATGTCCAGACAAATCAAGAATGCGAGGGTCTTATATAATGTGTAACTATGTACACTTAGTGTGATGGTCTATTCCACATCACATGCTTCACATCAATGGTAGGTCCCTATGTATTTACTCAAATCCAATTTAAATTAGAGCAATGGTCTCTGTGATGCAGTGATGTCAGCTTGGACAACTTGAAGAGAACTTTAGAAAAATGCCTGGAAGATAATCCACCAATACTTAATAGGTATAGTTCTTACTATAAATTTGTAAATTACAGAGAAAGTGCTACTATGCTTTTGGACATCCTGAAGGCATCAGCTGGCACTCTAACAACAAAAAACTTAAGAGTATATAAATCCTGGGTCTGATCCAACCCACAGTTCATTTGATCTAAGCTTTTTATCTGCTGTTCTTTAGCAGAGAAACCCAAGTGATCCTCTGACAGCCATAAAACACTAAAACTTTGCAATCCTATAATCAGTCCAAAGTAATGAAGAAGCTATGCCCGTGGACAAGAATACTCTTTGTTACTTTACTACCTGATGACTGGCACATATCTCAAAAAAAGTGACACACACTCCATTATATGAATATTTTACCCAGCAATGCTCATTTGCTGTCACCAAATGACTCGCTGTTCAATTATTTGTGGCTTGTTATTTCCACTACATTTTTCCCTGTGGCACGCTGTCCTGAATAAGACATGCAAGGCTGCCAGTTTTGACATCTCAACTTTGCATTAATGGCAGAAGGATGGAGAGCCAGCATCGTGTTGCAGACAACTGGCCACGGGTAACAGCTAATAGTCTCTTTTCCCATTCTCTCTGACAATTTCATTGACTCAACCAGACATCAAGGGCTCTCGCTGTCAAAGAAAGTAGGAAGACATCTTCACAGTATTGCTTGAGTTCAAGGGATGCAAACTAAGGCAAATTTGAAGAAGAAGGAGGAGGAGGAGGAGGAGGAGGAGGAGGAGGAGGAGGAGGAGGAGGAGAAGAAGAAGAAGAAGAAGAAGAAGAAGAAGAAGAAGAAGAAGAAGAAGAAGAAGAAGAAGAAGAAGAAGAAGAAGAAGAAGAAGAAGAAGAAGAAGAAGAAGAAGAAGAAGAAGAAGAAGAAGAAGAAAGAATCAGTGACCATCAATTCATCGGTTGACAATTCTGATCAATGAGAATGAAGGTACGGTGAAGGTATCCTGCAACTTTGTTCTTGTTTCCAGTCATGTTCTTCCAACTCCTCAATTTACATACCTGATGAAGAGTTATACGCCTGACTAAATGTTTATTCATACAAACTGAATAAATACTTGTCATTGTCTTCTTATGGTTGGTTTTGATTTTTTTTTTTTAAGAAAAGCAAAACAGCAATAGCACTTTGACTTATATACCACTTTGCAGTGTTTTATGGCCCCTTTGAAGGGATTTACAGAGTCAGCCTATTGCCCTCAACAATCTGGGTCCTCGTTTTACTGACCTCGGAAGGATGGAAGGGTGAGTCAACCTTGAGCCCGTCAAGATCGAACTGCTGGCAGTGGGCAGATTTATCCTGCAATCCTGCATTCTAACCATGGAAGGAAGGAAGGAAGGAAGGAAGGAAGGAAGGAAGGAAGGAAGGGAGGGAGGGAGGGAGGGAGGGAGGAGGAAGGAAGGAAGGAAGGAAGGAAGGAAGGAAGGAAGGAAGAGTAATAGCACTTATATATTGCTTCACAGTGCTTTACAGCCTCTCTAAGCAGTTTAGAGAGTCAGCGTATTGCCCCAACAATCTGGGTTCTCCTTTTACCAATCTCAGAAGGATGGAAGGCTGAGTCAACCTTGAGCCTAGTGAGAAATATTTTGTGGATTGGCATTTTTGTAACTTCAATTGCTTTCCTCCTCTTAAGCCATTTTAGAAATTTCTTACTCTCGGAGATATATATTGTAGAATATAAATGACAAAATAGATGCCAAATATACACACCATTATCTATGAACTCAGTTTTAGAGGTCTACTTTGGCACTTAACATTCTTGGCTTATTCATGAATATATACGGTAAATAGCGATTTGGATAGTGTTTTTCCACATACCTCAAATTTAAAGGATAAATTCCCCTCTCTCATTAAACCATAATTTTTTAAATCATAATTTAGGGAACAAAACAGAAGAAAGCTTTATTGAAAAAAAACAACAACAACTTCTGAACATTTTGTAAAGTTATATAAAATCAGCATACTTTTTTAAAATACAAAAATCACAAAGAACCCCATATATTGTATTTTAAAAAAATAAATAAACATAGGTTCAGGCTAAAATGTGTACAGCCAAAATGAATAATATTGCAACATCATTATAAGGATTAGGGAGGTATTTCTTTAGAAAAGTATAGATTACATCAGTGTGATGGCAGCTGAATGATGGGGTGGAGACTTAGAATGCAACATTTTTAAGGATAGCAATGACACAGATTGGATTTCCATTGATCTGCACATTTCTCCTTCAAATTTCCATTCATAATTCATTTATTTATTGATTAAGTTTATATGCTACCCATCTTACCACCAACAATGACTTTAGTAGAACAATTCAACCAGATAATTTTTTCAGTGTTTTTTTTTTTCCCCAGAACACGATTCTGCCTTCATAAGCACGAACTTTTAAAAAGCTCCATAGGGAGAGATGCTTTTGATGTTGTTCTCCAGAGTTTAATAAAAGTGTGGGAGGTTACAGCACTGGAGAAAGGATTGTGTAATTAAAAACAAGACATTCAGACATATATACTCCCACACCCCAATCTTCTGACCATCTCAGTCACTAAACAATTGCCACAGTGAAATTCCATCAGAATCTCTCCAGGAATTTTTTTTCCTCCTTAAATTTCTAATGCAAATAGTTGTGGTTTTTTTTTTTTTGCCAAACTGAATGAGAACTGCAGACTAATAAAAATCTCTACAGTTTCCCACTTGTAGTCCTCTGGGTGCCAAAGGTTTCTCGAAAATTTCTATTTTTATTATCTCTTATCCCAGCCAGGATGTATTGGGGGAAAAAACAATGCTATCGCTCAACAATCATTGAGTTGCACTATTTCTTTATCTTCTTAGAAAATCCGTTTTTACTTTTTCCACATTCATGAACCCAACTTCACTACTTCTCATTTACATCTGTTTTGTCTCGTGTGCTGGATTTCCACTGCCTTTCTCGCTCACTGTGACTGACATTTTGTTGACTTCGAAACTGCTCTTGTCCTTAAATCCTCCATCCTTTGGGAAAACAATCCCTATTCATGATTTAAAAAAAAAAAACCTCTTTAAAAAAAATCCTTGAACAGACATTTTCAAACCATGTTGTTTTAACTGCTAACCTAGACTGGTATTCTCTGTTGCTTCTAAAACAATTAGAAAAAATTTCATTAGTGAGCATCCTTCTTCTAAGATTGTCAAAATCCATAGCAATAGCAATAGCACTTAAACTTATATAGTGCTTCACAGTGCTTTCCAGTCCTCTCTAAGTGATTTGCAGAGTCAGCATATTGCCCCAAACAATCTGGCGCCTCATTTTTATCGACCTCAGAAGGATGGAAGGCTGAGTCAACCGTGAGACTCGAACTGCCAAACTGCTGGCATCCTCCAGTCATCAGAACTAGCTGCAATACTGCATTCTAACCACTGTGCCACTGTAGCTCTTCCACACTATAGATCAGGAATCCCCAAACTTGGTAACTTTAAGACTTGTGGACTTCAACTTCCAGCTATGCTGGCTGGAGAATTCTGGGAGTTGAAGTCCACAAGTCTTAAAGTTGCCATGGTTGGAGACCTCTGCTATAGATAGATCTTCATCTAAATGTATATTATTTTTGAATTTATAGAGGCTTAGAGAGACGTATATGCCTAAAATATTAAAATGTGGGCTCTGTAGAAATTAGGAAGGATAATCCAAGTGAGGAAAAATTGACACCTGAAATCTGATGTTCATGAAAATACGAGTCTGATCTGGAAGCCAGTAATGTGGATTATCACTACTCTTTGACAGCCAACTTGACAGTAAATGACGATAGAACCATCCCTGAACATCCTTGATCTCATCATTACAGCCCTTTGATTTTTGAGATGTCTGCTACTTGAAAATTAAGTGTGGATGTCATCACTGAGTTGTCTGGCAGGAGTTCAAAAAATGGTCTTCACTCCAAGAAATAAGTTATGCTGCTTTGCCTAAGAAGGCAGATCTTGATGATGGAGCAAATCAGGAAAATTTCTGACATGTTGCAACCATTCAAGAGAGGGAGGGAGGGGGAGAGAGAGAGGGGGGGGATTTTGTACATTAATGGTTTCTAGTTTATTTGAGTAACTTCCCTCTAGTGGGAAAAACTGTTGAAACACATCTTCACTAATTTAATTAGATACAAGGCAAAAAATTGACATGATATTGTAGCAAAAATTTATAACAAAGTAAGCCTTGTAATAACCTGTTATAACCATCACACACACACAAATACGCATACAAATAACACACATCTCTCTTTCAATGCATCTATGACACTCAGTTATACAGCTGTATACAGGTTATATATATTCTTCTATTTCATGGATGTTTCTCAGGTTTTTTTTTTCAACCTCCTTCAATTGATACCTAATCCATTCCTTGTCAGTTGCCTCTTTGCTTAGTGTGATAAACACTGTCTAGCAAATTTGGAACGAAATCCATTTTGAAACCATTTCTCCAATTAGACCTGCTAAATGTTCTTTGAATGAGTGAACTTGGTTTAGTTTTATAGCTAGAGATATATTGTTAAGCTGATGTTTTAAGTGGGGAAGAACTACAGTATCATTTACATTCATTTTTAGTGTCTTCTTTATATCAAGTTGCTGACTAAGTAGATGGTGGTTGTTTTGTTGAAATTCAGTAAAACTTGATTACCTTCTAACTATCCCATAATTTGGAGAGAAATTCACTTCATTCACTTTGCACAAGTTGACTTATTTGAGAAGCTAAATCCGATGCAGGCAATAAGAGATTTTGATTACTTGAATTATTACTTGAATTATTTTTATTGTTGTACTACTCATGAAGTGGTGGCTTCAGAAATGATCTCTTTGGAAATTACCTCCATTATATTCCTTGACCCTCTATTCTGGTTGGAACTAAGATATCTACTGGTTTATGCTTATTTGTCCTGGAAATTATGGCACATTTCTTAGCTGTTGAAGGAAAGAAAGGATATATACAGTATATCTTTTCATAAGTGCTGCTGAGCAAAAATACATATTGAAAATTAGGTTTTGAAGTAAAAAGCAATAACAGCTCCAGTGGTTCTTCAGGGACTTGAATTTATTATAGCATAAGTTACAATAGACAAAATAGAATCTATTGGTTAATTGCAACTTAGCTATTTTATATGGACTTTGTACTTTTTATTTCCCTGTTCAACACAGAAAACCTAGATCAATGGAAGTTTAGAGGGTTTTCCCCACTGGTTTGTTTCTACATATTTCTGTTTCTGATGCCAGATTTGTGTTACTTTGTATTTAAAAAAAAAATACAGATTAATCTGAGAAGGGAATTGCTGATGAAACTCAAATGAGTCCTGGACACGTTTATAGATTTCATTAGAGGTTGCTTGTAAAATACCAACGAATGAATGAGAAACATGAAAGTTATTATATATGGAATGAGTTCAAATGAAAGGGTTTTTTGTTTATTCTGTGAACTTGGCCATTATGATTTATTAATTATGGTTTAGAGATTTATCCCTGTGATTTTCCATCAACTGCAATATCACAAACCATAGATTAATGTGGTATAATGTACTTGTTGAATGTACTTTACAGATTTATGAAATTCTTGGATGAGAGGTGAAACATCTTCAAGGAAAAACAATGAAAAGTCTAATTGCCTTTTGAGAAAATTTATTTGGGACAACCCTGACCTGGATGACTGACATTTCTTTTTGTGATTTTTTTGGTATGGAGTTTATCGAAAGGGATTTATTGAATACCTGAATCAATTGGGATTTCTTAATTGGATTGGTACCTCACATAATGAAATCAAATTGAATAGTGTTAAATAGGTTCCACGGATTAGAAGAGCTTTGGTATATCTAAACATTTCCACGAGGGGTTTTTAATAGATTCATAAATCAAATTGGCTTCCTCTTCTAAATAAGTTCAGAGTGCTGAATTGAATTCATCTTAAATTAGAAAGCTCATTCAAATCTAATTGAAGTCAATCCACTCATCCTATTGGCTACCTAATTTAAATTTGATCAACATTAAGTGAGTCAGTGTGAGGTATTCAATAGTAGACGTGGATTTTTTTCCAGTCAGATAACTGACTCTGGTGACTGTGGCCCAATAGGAGATTGGATTACATGGTGAAGTATCCTTGTTACAACACTATGATTGTTTGATAACTCAAGAGTTCTTTAGGGGGAAAAATGATGAAAACATTAATGTGGATGTTACAGTACCACCATAATTGGTAGCCAGTCTGGAATTGCAATGAATCTAACCAAACTTTTCTTTGGCTTTTATAGACATACTGTTTCCCCATTTTGTGGAGAAGATAATGTGGTTTTAAGTCCCCCATACCTCATTCTAATAAGATTGCTTTTCTACCTCTTATCAGGTTGGGTCAGTAATTGAAGTGAACATTAAAATGTAATCAAGCATTTTTAAATGTAACTAATGGACCTTGTTATGCAAAAACAAGGACAAAGCAACCAACTGGAATAGCTGATGTTACTAACTTCTCCATTAACTCCGGGAGCTAACAGGAAAATATCTAGAAAAGAAAGCAAATTAGCATATTATGATAAATCCTTCTATTAATATTGGCAAATATATATCTATATCATCTCTACCTACCTACCTACCTATCTATCTATCTAGCTATAAGAGTTTTTTGTAGCTAGCTAGCTAGCTACAAAAAACTCTTATAGTAAATAAATAATCTAAACTTACTGCAATGATTCTCAGTATCCCAGGTCATCATTGTCCCAACAGGCACCAGGCTTTGTTTTTGCTTGAAGATGTTTTGCTTCTCATTCAAGAACTTTTCATCCAAGTTCTGAACTGAAGACCTGAACTGAAGAAGCTTCTTGAATGAGAAGGAAAACATCTCTACTCACAACAGAATACCTTATATCACCAGACTTGAAATTTTAGGCTTAAGATAACTTAGAACTACACTGCCTTCAGTCCGACCTAAGCGTAGTACATAAAATTATCTATTGCAATGTCCTACCTGTCAATGACTACTTCAGCTTCAACCTCAACAATATATGAGCACACTATAGATACAAACTCAAGATAAACCACACCAAACACAATTGCAGGAAAATTGACTTCCGCAACAGAGTGGTCAATGTCTGGAATACTCTACCTGACTGTGGTTCCTTCCCCAAACCTGAAAAGCTTTAACCTTAGACTGTCTACTGTTGACCTCACCCCATTCCTAAGAGGTCTTTAAGGGGCATGCATAAGCGCACCAACATGCCTACCATCCCTGTCCTAATGTTCCTTTTTATTCGTATCCATTTCATGTATCCATAATCATGTTTATACTTATACATGTTATCTGATACATGCTTGACAAAATAAATAAATAAAATTAATAAAAATAAAAAAATCTTAAAGGAAAAACAAAGTTCAGTTGCCTTTTCAAGAAGCACCTTTGGGATAACCATGACTAAGAATCTCCAGAGACATTCATTGTATAAGGTCTCCTGCCTTGGGCAAGACCTCCCTTCCAACCAGAGGTGGTATTCATCAAGTGCTGACCAGTTCTGGAGAACCAGTAGCAGAAAGTTTGAGTTGTTCTGAGAACCGGCAAATACCACTGCTGATTGGAGATTTTACAATATCCTTCCCCTGCCAAGCCATGCCCATAGAACCGGTAATAAAAAAATTGAATCCCACCATTGCTTCCAACCTTATTTTTCTATGTTCTAATCTATGAAGCTGCCCATATTCTTCAAAGATATCCAACAATAAATCTAGACCAAAAATGGTCTATCTGCCACCTATGAGCAGATCTAGTGCCAGCAGCTTTTTCATCAGCTTAGCTAAATGCTGGACCAATTTGTCCAAAGATGATTTCTTGAGCAATGGCCTTGTCACTGTTACCTTTTTTTATATTTCAGAAAACATAATTCTGCTGTATCGTATAATACTAGTGAGTAAATAGAGAAGAAACACTAGATTCTAAGTGGCAATTCTTTGGGAACAGATGTTGCATTAGATAGCTCTTTAGTCTAATGGAACAGAACTCTTATTTTCTTTGAAAATGATATATATTACATTTATTTTTTTAAAAAAAACATAGAGTAGTTCACAATAATATCATTAAAAAACAAACAGTGAAATGCATTGCGATTCATTAGTAAGAAGTTAAAGCCATGAGGCATTTCAATTATAGTGATTGAAAAATGAAATACCCAAGCAAACAAATCAGTTATCAGTGGAAAGAATCTGCTTAATCTCTATGGGGAGGGATGATGATCCCACCAACTGTTAACTGAACATCAAGAAAGCATTGGAACATAAACTCTAGAAAGCCTTCTGTGGAAATATGTGGGGTTTTTTTTTTCCATAGAGGTGAATACAGTCTTTTAGATACGTAACTGGGAGCTATAATAATCTAAAACAACACTTACAGTTGAGGAAAGGAATAGACAATCTGATGCACAATTCAAAGCATCCTTCACTATTTGTGGGGGAAATAAGAGGAGGGAGGAGTAATGGGTACCTTTGATTATTTATAAACATAATAAAGGTGGGATTTTTAAAAAAGTCTAAAATAAAGAGATAGCCTCCTATTTTCACAAAGGAGACTGTTTCACAATGGAAAATGCTTCCACTCATCTTTAAATAAATGCTCTCTTTAGTTTTGAGCATTCTCCTCTTCTCTCTTTGGTATCCGTGCAAAAAATTAAAAGCTTTTTGGAAAATACTTTTTTTTTACATTGGCAACAAATAGAATAACCAGGCTACTTAACAAATTCTGTTTGTCAGTTTTAAAATCTTTCCATTGGAATGTGGGGATACACCTCGCTCATGTATTCAGTGCATACACAGAGTATCCAGAGTGGATTTTTTTTTTTTTACAGATCAATCAGTCAACACCCAAATGGACTTTTGCTGTTAGCTCTGGATATTTTAGTCCTTTTCAATAGACTGGAAGCATAATTTCTGCAGATTTCTTGCAATATTTACCATAGCAACTGACAGCTATTTTTTACTCCTGCTAATTGCTACTATAGATTCTGTTTTCTACTCATCCCTCTCTTGTTTTTATTCTTGTTTACTTTATATTATATTATTTTCACCTTTACTGCTATTTACTTCATTTTATATTTTTCGGACCCCTTTGGAAGGGTAAGGTACAACGATGACCATAGGAAGAATCAAAAGAAGGAGAAGATTCTACCTCAGCAATAACATTGGTGCCACCAAATACAAAATTATAGTGAAGCAGGGAGTGATACATCATCATAAAATTAGACATTAACATATAAGTAATAAGGTAATCAATTTTACATTTTACTCAATGTAGCAAAAGTATAGTATGGAAGGCAGTGGTACTCATGCAAAAAAAAAAAAGTTGGCCATTTCTGTTCGACAGATCGTTGGGTCTATTCTTGTATGACTAAAGGATATTTCACTAGTATATTTTATGCTTGCCACTTCTTATTTTAGCTGCCCAGAAAAAGTAATGATTTCATCTTCACTGAGGACTCCTTGATCTGCTGTACACAATATTAGTGAGACCTGCATGCCTAGATGGTATTCAGGGGTAGGCTGCTGGGGGTTCATGGGGGTTTGGGAGACCCCCTAGCTAAGATTCTGCATGGTTCGTGTCATGCGTATGAGCAGAAATAATTAGAACAGACTTGAAATACTGAAACATGTAACTGGCTTTATTGAAGATACTGCAGTACCGGCACCCTTTAACCCATACCAAAGATAGTATGAGGCAAAGGAGACACCAATTACCAGAAAGACCATATATTTATACCCAAATATACTGATATAAACAATTACAGATCACATGTTGTTTTTCAGTTACAAAGATACATAGAATCCTCATAGGAAAGTTATGGGTATTTCCACTGACCTCTTCTTTCTTGACATTTGGATTGGTACCAACATCCTTTTCCCGGATTTATCTCCAGATATCTGGTTATGCAATTATCAGAGGGCTATACTTTTGATTAATATGACTATATAATGTCAAGTCGCCCTCTACACATTCTAGAACCTCATCCAAGGACACTTTCGCAATACCACATGTATGTTTTACAAAAACGTATTTCTCAACTTTTCTGTCCTTTTAAAAGGTCAGGCTACGAACACAAAATGGCTACAGTCTGGTTCTGTAGTTTCTCAAGTATAACATCCAAATTTACTTATAACAATTCGGAAAACCCCCAAATCCCATTCATGGCCCACCCCATTCAGCCCCTCCCAGGAGTTTCCATGTGGCCCATTTTGGATGCAGGTAAGTGCAGGGCACGTGTGAAGGCTCGGAGAGCAAAAAACAGGCCTTCTGGAAGTTCAGGAAGGCCAGAAAAGGGCCTGTTTCCAGCTCCAGAGGGCCTCCGGAGCCCAGAGAGGTTGTTTTCGCTCTCCTGGAGGCTCGGAAAAAGCCTCCAGAGACTGGGGAGGACAAATCTCCACCCCATGGTGCAAGAGGCTGATAGGCCACGTCCACCATGGCCATGCTCACCCAGCAACCAGGCAGAGAATTCCTTGCTAAAATTTCCAAAGCCCACCCCGATGTCATTTCATTTTTCAAGTTGGCCCCGTTTCTGTCTGAGTTGTGATTTTTCATAATGAGAGTAACCAGTTTGCAGAGACTGGATTCCATGTGTCTCTTCCATGTGTTTGGGGGAATGGAGCAGGCAGACCTAGCTGTGCCTTTCAAGGCTTTGAAGAATCAATTCCAGCTGGTCTACTGTAGTCCCCTTCCTCACACACAAGAATATTTGTCTCAACGTGACTGAGAATGCAAAAATACACTGGTTTTGAAGAAAATATTTTGCCTCCCACCCCAACCAGGCGCTCTAACGTGAAATTAAAGAAGCCGAAATGTTTTGCTGTAGAACGTTGACAAATATATGGCTTAAATAATTAAGCGTGTCATACTGGGATCTGGAAGGAGCTCATTTGAAGGTGCCGTTTGATGCTTCAGAACAAAACCAAAAAACATGGCGTATGCACACCAAAAGCAGCAGGCTTGAAATACCTGATCCTTAGGAGCAAAGGTAAAAGATTGTTTAACTCTTATATCTTCCAGGGGAAGTTTCCTGTTAATATCTGGTTGACCCCTCTCTGGCAGGGGTTCGCCATTCAGCAGGGTGCTTCTTCTGTTTTTAAACCTACCTTTCAAAGTAATAACAGGATTGTAATATTTTTTTTTTTTTTTTAGTGAAGAACAGTATTGACCGCAAGGCAACAGCCATGTACAATCATGATGGACTGTTCACATTCCTGGAATTAATAACAAGGTGCTATTAATGTAGTTCACCTGCTTTAGTCTTTTTCCCCCCTCCCAAAGTAAATTTCATTTAATGGGCTATAGCTTACACTAGTTTCGCATCATGGACAGTTTGAACTTTGATCCCGAGTAACCAATTCACATGGGCAGATGGCTCCATCTATACCTGTGCCATACATCTTTAACTAGCAGAGTCATCTATGCCTTACATTATGTTCCAATGAGTAATTTTAACTCCCTTTGCATGGATTTAATTTCCTAGCAGTTCTCATCCAGACCATCTGTTAAGGCTGGTCTTAGGTATAATTGGATGCCCCTTAATGTGCTAAGTTTTGCTTTGTTTCAAAGTAGTTTGCAAAGGTGGTGTTTACTCTACAGACCTTGGGGTTAGATTGGTAAGCTTGGACGAAGCTGGTGAAGAAAAAATACAGGAGGTATTTGAGATGGCATTTCTGGAGAAGGCATTTCAGGCCTTTTTCCCCCTGTTTAGGAAGAGTTACTGAATATTTATGTCTAAAGTATTGAGGCTTTCTCAAAAAAAGAAAAGACAGTAATGTGAACTGAAAATAAAAGTAAATAAGATAAAAACACTTAGCTTTGAAATGACAAACTTTGATAACTATAAAATCAAATGTGGCTTTGAGGAAACAGAGGAGAAATCAAGGATACTGCACAAATATTGCCATGCAAGCTAAGAAAGTTCCCATTCTCCCTTTTGGGTCAGAGCTGTGGTGCCCCGGTGGTTAGAATGCGGTATTGCAGGCTAATTCTGCCGACTGCCAGCCATTCGATTCTCACTGGCTCAAGGTTGACTCAGCCTTCCATCCCTCTAAGATCAGTAAAATGAGGACCCAGATTGTTGAGGAGAATATACTGACCCTGTAAAACTGCTTACAAAGGGCTGAAAAGCAGTATATAAGTCTACAATTTTTCAGCATCGTGGTAACTTTGAACGGTCATTAAACTGTTGTAAGGTGAGAACGATCTGTATTTAATGGCAGACTATCTGCTGTTACTTTTATCTATCATGTTTAATTTCTCCAGGAAGCGTAGAGCAGAGCATGAATCTCCCATTCTATTGCCCATCAGACGGACTTTCAGTCTTTCCCAATGTCAACAGAGATGCCCCAAAATGCTGATAGGAGGTAGAAATGAGGTAGAATTGCGTGGAAGCCAGATTGTTAGGATTCGCCTGGCCTCCAGGCTAAAACATGTTGCTGGAATTGGGTCAGTCTAGCCTAGTGAAATGAAGGGCTAGGGGTGTCATGATAGCGGTGTTCAAATATCTTAAGGGATGCCATGAAGAAGAGGGAGTCAAGCTATTCTCCAAAGTTCCTGAGGGCAGGATAAGAAGCAATGGATGGAAACTACGAATCAAGGAGAGAAGCAACTTAGAATTAAGGAAAAATTTCCTGACAGAAATTAATCAGTGGGACAACTTGCCTCCAGAAGTTATGGGCAGGGTGGGATTCTACCACCTATTTGCTTAGAACCGGTTGTTAACATTCTAAGCAGTTCAGAGAATCAATTGTTAGAAGAAATTACTGGCCTAATCCTATAAGGAAGGCAGGAAGGAAACATTCTGGTGTTGCTTACAGAAACTGCCTCTCCGTTAACCCTTATTACATTCTTGGCAGGACTGGACTTCCTGTCTCAGGAACTTCTCTGGAGTTTTTTTCCCCTCCTTTACTGGTACTTTGCTTGTGTGGAGTGACCATTCAAAGTTACAATGGCATTGAAAAAAGTGACTTATGACCATTTTTCACACTTATGACTGTTGCAGCATCTCCACAGTCATGAGAGGCCAGGCGAGGAGATGCATGCCTCGATGTGAGTGATATTGAGTTGGCCACACCCAGCCAATCCCATGACCACCAAGCCATGTCCACCCAGTCACATGACCACCAAGCCACGCCCATTGCCTAAGCCACACCCACAAAACTGGTTGTTAAAAATTTTGAATCCCACCCCTAGTTGTGGGTGCTTCAGCACTGGAGGTTTTTTAAGAAAAGATTGGACAACCATTTGTTTGAAATGGTATGGCTTTCCTGCTTGAGCAGGGGTTGGACTAGAAGACCTCCAAATTCCTTTCCAAACCTGTTATTTTGTTATTCTATTCTTCCCCTTTCTTTTCCTTTTCTAAAAGTACTTTTTTTTCAGTTATGTAAAAGATATTTTTTTCAGGGGGGGAGGGATAGAGTTGGTGCCCTGCCGGGGTGTCTGTTCATTTCCCAAGCCGTTAAGAACTGTGTTGCTGCCCTATTATTCATTTTTCTCCACGGGAGGTCTCACAGCAAGCTCCTGCAGCAGCATTGGCCTATGTCTATTTTTTCTCTCTCTATATATATACATATGTATAGGAGCGTGGGGGTGTATATTCAGACATACACACATGGGATAGAAATCAGACACACTTAATTCTCTTGCATGCATAATTTCAAGCAAGCAATGCTTAAACATTTGCTCATAACATCCAAGAAGGATGAATACTCCTTCTTCCTCCTCCTCCGTTCCTTTAAGATTATTCAGAATCTTCCCACAAAAATGTCAGAAACCAGCAAGCTTTTCTTTGAGGATTTCCAAATTATTTTACATTTACTTCTTGGGGAGAAAAAAGAGAGAAAAGAAAATATGGGAGGTTTGGAGGAATTTTTGGACCAAGATATCAATCAGAAAGAAATCGCATTTCCAGGAATGGCTGTCAGTTCTAAACAGCATTGAAAGAGTTATGAGATGAAAATGAAAGATTGGGAACTTAAAACATATCTGGGAAGATGCATTTAAAGCCCAAATCTTACCTAGGTTTAGGGGAGGCAAAGTAGCAATTGCTTTGAGCTTTACCCATGTATAAATTGTACCCCCAAAAAATGTACAAAGTGCAATTCATTTTTTGGAATAATCACAGTCCATTGACTGGAACATTAACATCAACAGACAGAAAAAAGAAGAAAATAAATAAATTGATGTCAGACTGCCCTCCTTACAGTCTAGACTGGAAAAGTCCAAGACAAAGAACTTAAGAGATGTGATTGTTAGTATTTATTAAAAGGAAGTTAAGGTTGCAGCGCAAGAATTACAATGAATTTTAGATGAGACACTAATTTTAGATGGACCAACCAACCCCTTGTCCAATTCCACCCATGGAAAAACATCTTTCTTTTGTAAAGATGGGCAGTCTGAAGCTCTCCATTGTTTTGATACCAGCTATTAATCCTCCTTCTTAAAATTATTAAGGTATGGGAAAAAAAAAAAAAAACCCTGATTTTTAGCAAGAGAAACAAAGTTATCCCGAACTCTGATTGTAACAAATCCCATAATTTTATTCTGGAACTCTAAATGAGAAAGTATCACAACTGGAGGAGGAAAAATTGAGGAAAATACAAGTCATCCTCAACTTACGACTGTAATTGAGTCCCAAATTTCTGTTGATAAATGAAACAGTTGTTAAGCGGACAACCCACAATTGCTAAATGAATCATTGCAGTTGTCCAGTTAGTAACCTGGTTGTAAAGTGAATCAGGCTTCCTCATCTTCATTGCTTGTTGGAAGGTTGCAAAAGACACTGCAACCATCATAAATACGGGTCAGTTGCCAAGTATCTTGTGACCATGAGAATGCTGCAATGGTCATAAGTGTGAAAAATGGTCATATATCACTTTTTCGGTGCTGTTGTAACTTTGAATAGTCACTAAATGAATGGCTACCTGTAGTTAGAACTGTAGTATCTTGGATAAAGGCTCAAGAAATTAAGAATCAATCAAGCCTTTATTTCTTCCAGCTGATTCCTATAAAAGTTATATTTTTAATAAATCAATTTTGTCTTCCTAATTCTCTACAAAGTATATGAGGAACAGCTTAGTGTAGTGGTTAAGGCAAGGGTCTTCAAATTTGGCAAGTTTAAAACTTGTGGACTTCAACTCCCAGAATTCCTGAGCTAACATGACTGGAGGAGGAATTCTGGGAGTTGAAGTCCACAAGACTTAAAGCTGTCAAGTTTGAAGACCCCGATATACAGTATCTATCTATCTATCTATCTATCTATCTATCTATCTATCTATCTATCTATCTATCTATCTATCTATCTATCTATCTATCTATTTATCTATCTATCATCTATCTATCTATCTATCTATCTATCTATCTATCTATCTATCTATCTATCTATCAAATCTGTCTATCTCTACCTACCTACCTACATATCTAATCCAGGTATCTTCAAACTTGGCAAGTTTAAAACTTGTGGACTTCAACTCCCAGAATTCCTGAGCTAACATGACTGGAGGAGGAATTCTGGGAGGTAAAGTCCACAAGTCTTAAAGCTGTCAAGTTTGCAGATCCCTGGGTTAAGGTATCAGGCTAGAAACTGGAAGATCATGAATTCTAGCCCCCTCTCAGGCACGAATTTAGCTGAGTGACCTTGGGCCAGTCCCTTTCTCTCAGCCCTAGCAAGGAGACAATGGCAAGCCACTTTTGAAGAATCCTGCTAAGGAAACAGCAGGGACTTATCCAGGCAGTTTCCAAAAATGGACATGATTGAATGAAAGAAAGAAAAAAAAGTATACAAAAGCTGTATTTGTATGTGATAACAGCTGCTACTGTACTTTATGCTACTTACTGGAAAATACAGATAATTCCTTCTCTACAGAAATGACAGCCTAAGCTATGGGATAATGCAGTACATCAAAGTCCAAAATAACTTTCTATTTTTTTTTAAAGTGTGATACTGAATTTAATTTAACCTGAAAAGCATTTATGGACTTTAATTCCATCCATGAACCTGTACCAGTTCTGAAATTTCTATGTTTCACATAAGGCTTTAAAATAAAAATATTTTGGCTGATACAATATAATAATGATAGACTTCCTCATGGTAGATTGATAATTCTTATGATAGTGGCTGTTTTGCTAATTGTTGATTATTCAGTTGATTTAATAATGGCTTTAAAATTGGCAGAAGATCACCTTTATATGCTGTGTTATTCTAATATTAAGTTAAAGTTTCTTATTCAATTTTATAATTCTCTTCACTTTTTCTGAGAGAAAGGGACTGATGCAAGGTCACCCATTTGGCTTTGTGCCTGAGACAGGACTAGAATTCCCAGTCTCCCAGATTCTAGCCTGATGTCTTAAATCAGTGGTGGGATTCAAAATTTTTTACTACCGGTTCTGTGGGCGGGGCTTGGTTGGTGTGGTGGGGCTTGGAGGGTGTGGCAGGGGAAGGATACTGCAAAATCACCATTCCCACCTCGCTCCCGGGGAAAGGTTATTGCAAAATCCCATTCCCTCCCCACCCTACTAACCTGCTTTCCAGCTCCGTTCTCCTGTGCAGGGCAACCAAGGAAGACCCAGCCAATCAGCTGGGACTCGGAAGGCAGAGGATAGATGGGGTGGAGTCAGTCAGAGGTGGTATTTGCCAGTTCTCTGAACTACTCAAAATTTCTGCTACCGGTTCTCCAGAGCTGCTCAGAACCTGCTAAATAAGATCTCTGACTTAAATGCCAACCTTTAAGAAGGCTAAAAACTATTCTTAGTGTGGAAACTCACTGCAAACTAGACTGCGGTGCTGTGATTCTAACCATCTTTTGTTATTACTCAAAACAACGTTAAAAACACAATTGAAATCCAAGGACTTTCAATAATCTGTAAGCTTTTTCGAGTCTTGCAAGTACATGGCATAAAAATGGCTGTATAGATAAACAGATAATGGAAATATTGCACAGTTCGGGCATATGAAGTAGATTTAGACGAGCCAATTAGCATAAAGACAGACTTGTAATTGTTGGTCTTTACTGATTAGGAGTTATTTGGTTGTTTGTGAAACAATTTGGTTATGATAAGAGATGTTTTGTCATTCTTGATACACTTTCAATTTCAGAATGAAAGACACACCTGGTTGTGGATTTTGCTTCAAGCTTTTCAGTTGTGCTTCTTCAGGCACACTACAATGAAAAGGAGACGGGGATACTTGCTTAGACACAACAAGAAGATTTATAAGGAAGCTGAATTAAAGTGGGACATAAAGGCAGACTGAAGTCCCCTAAGTGGCTTTTACCTAAATCACAAAATATCTAACCATTTTCAACAATATTTCTGGGTTTTTTTTTTTCTTTCCCTGGGGAAGAATCTCTTTACTTCACAAATTCTCTGTTTAAAGCAATTCTGTTTTAACTGATATCCAAGGGGAACATAACAAAGGGCATACATTAGAAAACAAATACGTGCAGAAATGATTGCAATAGCAGAACTTACTATTATAATTTATAACCAGAACTTGGTTATAAATGCATACAATGCTAAAAATTGTGGTGCAAATGTTTAGCTGCATAAAAATACATGCATTTGAAAATAGTTCAAAGACCTTTTATAGAAACAAAACAGAACCAATGGAAGGTTGAAAAAGACAAGTGAATCCGATGTAAACCAAGTTCAGTGGAGTAATCTGTTAATTTTAATTTTTTATGTTTTGTTGAGAAAACTTAACAAACATTACCCAATAACGGAATAACATAAATCTGTAGTTTTAGATGGGGGGGGGGGGGAATAAAGGAATAGATAATAAATAGATAATAAAGCTACATATTTACCATATAAATATTGCCCTAATAGGCCTGCTGTAATTAAGATAAGGAAGTCAACCCTGACTGTTCTATAGAAGGACAGATACTGAAGCTGAAGCACAAATACTTTGGCTATCAAATGAGAAGACACATTGGGGGAAAAAACTTGATTTTGGGAAGGATGGAAGGCAAGAGGATACCAGAGGAGGAGATAGTTAGATGCAATGAACATGAATTTGAGCAAACTCCACCCAACAGTGGAAGAAAGGGAACCTGGCATGCTTGCTGAGGTCCATACGGTTGTGAAGATTTGGATGCAACTTAGTGACAGAACAACAATGAATTAAGGTGACATGTGTAGAAAGTTAGCACCCACCCTTTGCCTAGAAGAATGAAATATTTTGAAAAATATTAAAAAGGCAGAATATTATATTTCCCTGGATGAGAAATGGAGAAACATGCTCTTGGAAAGCATCCCCCACCTTTCTTAATAGCCTTCAGTGGATGTCAGCACTTAAGAGATAAAGAGATACAATTCTGTATTCAAGAATTGGTCTGGCAAAGGTTGATAAACTAATTTCTAATAAAATTATTAAACTAACTAATTTTTATCTGGTTGATAAACTAATTTCAAAAGTGTTTTAGCAAAATGAGTATATGCTTCCAACCTAAATAAGTAGAAATCAACGAAATGGACATTTTGTGCAAAGGAAAAACGGCCTTCAAAGATCTGAATACATTGCTTTTAAAACATGGTTACCATGTGAGAGTTTAGAGTACACCTAGATTCTACATTTTTTTCCTATGGTTCCCTTGTCACTTGATGCTGCTCTGGTTCAAACATGAAATGTTCCTGACAATCTTTTTTTTTTTTTTTCATTATCAAAAGCCATAAGAGCATCGTTTGATGTTCTATTATTTTGGGAAGGCGTTAGTTAAACCTGTTTGCCTAACAACATAAAAGAATCTATTGTATGCTTTCCTGAAACTATCATTTATCTTAGAATGGGGGAGGGGGGGGGAGGAAGCGAACATGACCTATTTTCCCTTCTTAAAAGAATGAAAGGGAAATCTTTGAGAACAAATTGGATCTGATATAACAAGAAATGGCCTTTTTATGTATTCTTTACTTTGGGATGAATATTTCATAAGAAAGATGCCGGACCTGTCTTAACACTGAAAACAAGATGGGTAAGATAGGAGAGATAGATTTCATTAAAAAGCAATGAGAGGATTCAAGCATTTGTTTCATACACACACCCACATGCACACCTACACTTACACCTGTTTTGATGCTGTCTTCATAAGGCTAAATTACGAGAATATCTGGATGGATCATGAGATGAGTGAACATTGCTCTTTCTTCTATCATGAATTGATTAAAGCAGAAATGACTGATGCAGGGATTGGCAACTATCTTAATCTTGCTGTCAGCGTTCCAAGTAAAGCACCCATAGAAAGCAGAACTCCAAGACAGGTAGATTCCTCAAAGAACAGTTTATTGGATACATCGTACTGGCACAAATGGTGAAAACCAACTCTGAAAGTTTCCATGGTTTTCACCTGATTAAAAAATAAAAGCTCCCCCTTCCCCCAAGTCATAAGTCACATTGTCTGATTGATGTACTGGCCGGTTGCTTGGTTACTCCACTCCTCCTCTTCCTAGCCACCTGTTGGAATGTCCTTGGTTCCCACAGGAAAACATTTTGTTTTGACTACAAAACAAAAGGGAAGGGGGAAATAGATAAAAGCTGTCTATTTCCCCCCTCCCTGTCTCTTCTTTCTTTTGACAACCCCGAAGCATTCAAATATGACCTCAGCCAAGTTCGCTTCAGGGTTGACATTTGCAACATTATTTATTTTGATATGTAGCTCTCCAGATGTTTCAGAAGTTTACCTTTTGAAGACAGCTAATCCTTAGGGAAGAAGATTGAAGGATGGAATCATCCTGCCTCACTGGTCATACCCTCTTAGACAAAGATTGAGGAGTCCATGGCTACTTAGGCCCTTATATGGATTTTAGTGGCTCCAGACTACTGTGGGATTTGACCACTGAAATGCATTCATTCTCAAGGTATACCCATAGCTACACTACTCTAGACAGTGCTTGTTTCTGAATGGTCTTTAAGGGCAGCCCCACATTGCATTAATCCAAATTGGAGGGCACCACATTTTTAAGCAAAGCTCGTCACTCAAGGGAAAGCAACAAGTAAAACAGATTTGTGCAATGTGCCTTCCATATCCAGCTCCCATCATTTCCTCAAGCAAGAACTGTGTGAGATAAGACTATACACCAGTTCTGTCAACTTTTCCAGAACTAACTTGAGAAATCTCAATGATCTTCTGGTCTCAAACCCACACAGCCTGCACAAGTTGAGTGTCATGCCTCTGGTGTAGACTGACTCTCCTCTCCTCTGAGGGAGAGGAGAAATAGCCAACAGGGAGTGGAAGTGTGGCTCCGGAGGTTGTATAGGAGGCTGGGGAAGGGCAGAGGCCGGCTGAGCAGTCAAAGGAGGACCCAGGCCCATCCCCTATGACATGCAAGGAGGAGAGGATAAGGGAGAGATGTGGTCTCCTTGGGAGGAGAGGGCCTTGATCCTCTTCATGGGCTGCAGGTGTGACAACTGAATAAGAGTTTGGACCTGTGTACTGGCAAACGCTGGAAACAAATCATGTAAATATCTCTAGTTTATATCCTCTCTGAGTTTGGTGTCCTTCCCAGTGTGTGTTATCTTTGGATATCCTCCAGCCCTTATCTTGCCTGTTTTGTGTTGCTTTTTTCCTTCTTTGTGTAACTGTGTTGGAATTTTTTTGTTTTCCATCAAAAATATTCGGAGCTTGGAAGCAAACTGAAGGAATAAAAGGGGCTTCACCTGTTTTCTGTGACTGTGTTTGTTTTGTATCCCACCCTGGGTCATCACATTGAGCCTGCCCCTGTTCTTCTCTTACTGCCAGACAGGAGAGAGAATCTTGATGGCATCTCTTGCACATCTATGGGCTGATCTATATAGTTGAGTATCATCAATGTTTTGATGAAACCTAGTGCCATTTCACTAAATGATCTCTTCCAGTGGTGTCATGTAGATGCTAAATAGGAAAGCATTGAGCCCTGTTACACCCCACAAAGCCAGGATATGAGATTAGATAATCCCACCAACCAAAACCAGCCCTGATGAAACAAGGAACACCATAGCAACACTTTGCTTCTTCCTCCTATACCTCTAAGATGGTCCAAAAAGATTTCATTATCAATGATATCAAATGCAGCCAAGACATCAAAAAGGGCCAGGATGGATGAACCATCCTCATCTCAGCTCTACCATAGACCAGAATGCACCAATTGCAATCAGTGCAATCTCTCAAACACCTGCCCTAAAACAAGTATTTGGAAATTAAGTAACAATGATTTTTTTGAAGCTGTGGTAGACCAACCCCTACTTTAAGGCAAGCAAAACCATTTCTCATTCAGTTTGGAATTCACCACAACCTGGATCCAACCACAATGCTATTTTTTTATTTTATTTTATTTATTTATTTATTTATTTTGTCAAGTGATTATAAGATAACAAGTATAAGTATAAACATAGTTATGAATACATGAAATGGATATATATAAGAAAAACAAAAGAAACAATAGGACAGGGACGGTAGGCACGTTGGTGTGCTTATGCACGCCCCCTACAGACCTCTTAGGAAAGGGGTGAGGTCAATAGTAGACAGTCTAAGGTTAAAGTTTTTGAGCTTTGGGGAAGAAACCACAGAGTCAGGTAGAGTATTCCAGACATTGACCACTCTGTTGCTGAAGTCGTATTTCCTGCAATCAAGTTTGGTGCAATTAACTTTGAGTTTGTATCTATTGTTTGCTCTTGTGTTGTTATGGTTGAAGCTGAAATATTCATTGACAAGTAGTACATTACAATGTATAATTGTATATACTATACTTAAATCGGACCTAAGGTGGTGTAGTTCTAGGTTTTCTAGGTTTAGAATTTCAAGTCTGCTGGCATAAGGTATTCTGCAACAAGTAGCGGAGTGGAGAATTCTTCTTTTGAAATATTTTCTGGACTTTCTCAACTGTATTAATATAAGATACGTAATGCGGGTTCCAGACTGATGAGCTGTATTCAAGTATTGGTCTAACAAATGTTTTGTATGCTCTAGTTAGTAATGTGATATTACCAGAGAAAAAGGTATTTTCTCACAGGTCTTAACTAACTACATGCAATTTTTTTGCCAGTATTTTTGGGGAGTGGTTTGCCGTTGTCATCTTGATAAGACTGAGAGACTGGCCTAAGGTCATCCAGCAAGCTTTATGCCCTAAGGCAGAACTAAAACACACACACTCTTGATTTCCAGCCTAGCACCCTTGCCTAGCACTGCTTCAAACTCAATTTAGTTTCTAGACAGTTTGGCTCTTAAAAATATTATTATAAACTTTTACTCATCAAACATGAAACTCAGTCAACTGAACATTTAAAAATGTATCACAAATATCATTGACTGGCGCTGATGGTTGATACGGGTTGCTGCCAGCATCCTAGGTATCAGCCAAGTATCTTCTTAAAATGTACGATGTTCCGAGTAGCACAGTTTTTTATAGTTCCGCTGGTGTTATTGCAGGAAGCTGCAATTTCTTGATGTATTTTGTAAAATTCTTGGGCACGGTACCAAGTGCCCCGATGACAAAGGACATTATTGTTACATGTTTCATCCATAATCGTGTAGTTTCAATGGCCAAGTTGTGATATATCATGATTTTTTTCCAGTTCTTTTTCTTTGACTCTGGCGACACCTGGTACAGAGATATCAATAAATTGTACACTAAATTGTATTATTATTAGTTCACCTGACAATGGTGTTTGGCTTACTTTTACACAATACCTGGAGTTGCTGTGCTTTGTTTAATCCATCACACACCTCTCTAGCATTCTACGGCCTTTCCAGCTGCCCTTGTTTCTTGATTGACAAAGCCCCATGGGAGGAATTTCATCTTAATGTCTTCTTTCTTATTCTGCAATTAAAGTGTAGGAAGGAAGGGAAGATTTTTTTAGAAGAATGGTTATACAGCCAAA
Source organism: Bungarus multicinctus (assembly GCA_023653725.1). Lineage (NCBI taxonomy): Eukaryota > Metazoa > Chordata > Lepidosauria > Squamata > Elapidae > Bungarus > Bungarus multicinctus. Next base: position 15,009,459 of record CM042841.1, read on the forward strand.
GATTCACTTCACACATCTTTTGGTCACCTTGTATCCAAGGAAAGCCCAGGAATAACCAACACCCTCTCTCTCTCTCTCTCTGTGTGTATATATATATATATATATATATATATATATATATATATATATATATATATATATATATAGATATAGATATAGATATAGATATAGATATAGATATATATAGATATAGATATAATACATATATACATATAGATATAGATATATATAGATATATATAGATATAATACATATATACATATAGATATAGATATATATAGATATATCATTTCCTTTCCTCTTAAGTTGAAGAAGAACAAGCAAGGATAACTTTTTGACATACTTTAGATAGAACAAGCATGCTTATTCTTGCACAAGAAAAATAGAAAGCAAGATCTGAATTTTCTGCTTTATCAGAAACTTTTCTAGTTAAATTCAGGCTTAGGAAGCAGAAAATACAGGGCAGAAAGACATAATAAATAAAGAGATGGAACAGGCAGTAGAGGAGATGCATTTATTCTGAATAATAGGTGATATTCATAAGAAGAGATCAATTTCTCTTCAATTGTCAGCGTGATTTCCACATCACTGGTCTTTTTTCCTTGAAAAGAAAGCATATGTCTGTCCAGTTCTCTTTGCCCAAAACCAGCTCCATTCATTTAGTTGACCTACTTAAATAGCTGGAAAATATTAGGATTTTCTTAACAAGGAGAAAAGAAGGATAAAAGCCAAAAAAAAAAAACTTGCTATTTCCTATCTCCAATGTAAAAAGAGTAAAAAGGCAATATGGTCTTTTTTTCTGTGATACCGAAAAAAATGTTTACTTATTTGACCATTTTACAGGATTTGCCGATGTTCAGCAATGATCACTTTTTATGCTATAGGCAAAGAGGAAGGGGAAGGGAAACAATTTCTGTGTAATCTCTGCCTCCCCCCCAAAAAAAGAGGGGGAAAAAATCCCCATTATCTTTTAGAAGATTCGCTGGCTAAAGATAAGATCCTTTGTCAAAGGATAATCTTTTAAAATTATGAAGAGGATGACGATGTAACATTCCTTTAAGCGAGTAAATCCAATTTTGATTAACTGCAAAGCAGATCCTTGTGCAGCCTGTGGAGGGGCGGGTAGATGCTTTGCATTCGTGGTGTTTTTTTTTTCCAAAGTTACAACAACTAAGTAAAAAAATAATAATAATTTCTTTCATGTGATGAAATGTCGCAAAGGCGCTGCTTGGGCAGATATTTTTTTTGCTGGAGAACACTGCTTTAAGCTAATAAATAAATCAGGGCTTTGGCATTTAAGTCTTTGTTAAGCTGTCTTAAAAAAAACAAAAAAACACCAGTTATGCCACATTTGGACAGCTTTAATTTTTAACTCGACAAACTAGGACAATATGATTTAATCTATCAGCTTATTATCCGATGAGATTAAATAATAATTAAAACACATATTCATTAAAACCAGCCTTATCCTTTGAGTCTTCTGCCATTAAAGCCATTAATGCAATAAATGTTTGAAATTGCAGATAGCAAGAACTTACCAAGGAGAAGCTTCCAGTATTTGGGAACAAAGTGATGCTTCTTCCAGATTTGAAAACAAAGACTGGCCTTTTATAAGAGTGTTTTTTCTTCAGATACCAATGTAGTAAAATGCAATCAGTTAACTGATTAAATTATTAAAGCCTAATTTGGAAAATGAATTTCCAGACCTATTTTGAAATGAAACATACATTTCTGTCTGATGTCTTTATTCAAAAGACATACAGGTTTATCATAGGATATTTAAATGTCTCTGCTTGGTATATGTAGATCACTATCCACTCCAATTTACTGCCTGCATTAGTAATACAATATTTTACTCAACCTGTTTTAAAGGGAGCTGTTAAGAAGAAAATCCAGTTATTTGTTGGCCATGTTCCCTCCTATGTACAACTTTTGTTCATGATGCTTCCAAAGATATATGAATTTGAAAATCAATTTCTTGGAAGGTTATTAACCTTCCCTCTTTCCAGTTTGCTTGCTAAGAAATCTTTGTTCTATTTCCAATTGAAGCTTCTTTAAAACAAAAACAACTTGCTAATAAGACTAGTTTGGACACATTTTCCATACACAGAAATATGTGTATTTTCTGTGCATAATCTGCACAAACAATGGATGCTTTTAATATGGGTTTTTGAGTGGAGCAAACGCCAAACTTACTAACACTGATAATGTAACATAGTTGGGTAATAAAACATCTCCAAGCAAACAACCAAGCTCAGAGAACACCAAGGATTCTACATTCCACTCCTGCTTTCCAGTGTGAATATATGAATATGAACATACATACACACACACAGGTGATTCTTGTGAATATGAACACACACACATACACACAAGAGAATCACTTGTGTCTTCATTAAACAGAAAAAAATTCAGAAGCTTCTAAAAATATAAACTAAATATAAAGATGTTGGAAGGAATTTTAGAGCCTAAACTTTACATGCTTCCTCAATCTTGCTCTTGTCTTTGTTGTATTTGTGTTGGAAGCACCAAGTTGAAAAGATTAATTAGTGACATCACCGTTGCCCAGGTGATGCCCAATTGGGACTTCCTGTCACATCCCCGTTAATGAGCCCACCAAAATGGTACCTATTTATCTAAAAGGTATCCAATTGATTTGAAGGTCTTGAACTGAATTAAATTGATTTCCTAGAACAAATGGTTGATTTGAAGAAGAGCTGGTCCAGTTTGTGTAGCCTAACAGTGTACCAAAACCTCAGCAAAATACATTTGAGAATCAAAGAACCATGGAAATGAATGAGATAAGCAATTCACGTGGAAGGTTTGGGTCTTCAGCCTGGCTTCAAGAAAGCTGTCAGCTTTGGAAGCCATATTGAGATCCGATGGTCCCACGCTGCCACGATTGATCCTGGGAAAGTGGGAGGGGAGAATATATATTGAAGTATATCTAGTTAGACATAATAATATTCTTTTTCTGATTCAAGATCAGGTTGTGTTGCGCATAAGTGAGAGGAAGGTTTAACTTGGGATGGATGGTGATTGGGCCATGTGATGTGATGATGGGTGCAAGGGATGGATTTATAGTTTTTACTTATTGTAAGGAAGCCCAGAAGTTTCAGATTTGGGATTCCACCGTTGTGCCAGTTACTATCCAAATAAAAGAAACTTTTGAGAAGATGTCTGTCTTGGAGTTATTGGGTAGAATAGAGGTTTGCTGGAATGCTGACATTATCCCGAATCACTCCTGAGACAGACACCTCTCAAAAGTTGGGTTTGCTTGAACGCCGACAAAAGCTTTTTTATTTGTGCCAGTAAGGGGAAGGATTGATGGTGAAAAGGTACAGTGACACTATGTTGTTCAGAGCAAGGATGAAATGCTAGTTGCTGCTTCTTTAAAAAAAAAAGTTTCAGCTCCACTTGGTGCAGGAACAATGATTCAAGTGCTAAGCGGAAGAGCACTTCAGTAAAGGGCATATTTATTCACAGGATGGGGTAGAAGGAAAGAGGATTCTGAGAACAGATAAATTTGCATCCTCATAAAGAGGCTTCTTAAAGTGATAGCCTTTTCTCGTCTTCTGTTCTAACCCATCTAGGCCTGCAAGGAAGGAAGTTAAGTAAAACTTTCTTCAGATAGTCTTAATGAAAGATGGAAAGCTCGACAGAACAGATGGTGAAGCCTGACACACTACCCTGTTTTTATGGGCCAGAACTCTTACTTGACCTAATTTGTTCTCTTCCTGATTGTGTGATGAACAAGAAAAATGTAAAGCGGTGAAGTTGAGATGAAAGGGTGAAAGAGAAGAGTCAGTAGCCTTCCTAATTTTCAGACATTCGTTGATAATTTTGTAAGACTTGGATTCTTACTTGAAGATACATATCTGTGATGACCTGGGGTGTGGCACAAAGGCAACACAGCCAGAGAATAAGAATGAGTTCCTTTATTATCTCCAACTTTGCTCCTAATGACTCCAGTTTTCTGGAGAAAACTTTGCCCTGAACCTGCACCAGCCTTTGGCTGCCAATATTCTAGTCCAAACATTGTTAAGTGAAAATTTTAAACTATAAATCCAACAAGGGAAAATAAGGGAATTAAATCTGGCAGAGCAAGATACGGAGTTCCAGAAATGAAGTAACAAGGTATTAAGTCAAATCAGTTGGGAAGATGCCAGGAACTTAGATAACTGCAGCCAAACACAAGATAAACTCAGTGTTTGCTCCTAACAAATGCCCTTCCCAATTGGTTTTCCTTTAAACTCCCTTCCCAGATGTGACTTGCAAAGGTAATCAGAGCCCTTTCCTCCCTTGTAAGTCACGCAACCCACATTTCTCTCTTCTTCATTCCTCCCTGCGTGCCTTAGGATGAAGAGGGGATGGGCCTTGGTCTTCCTCTGAACCCCCCCTTCCTTGTTCTACCTCTCTCCTGCTCTGCCCAGCCTGACTTTGCCTTTCCCCAGTTTCCTCCATAGCCAACGGAGCCACTCTTCTGCTCCCTGATGGCTGTTCGTTTTCCTCCTTGGATTCAGACTCCGACGGGGCCGTGACACATATCTATTATGTGGTTGGATCCAGAAGAAGTTGTGCTTTGAATAGATGCAGTTCTTTGTTACTGTTCACTTGCTAAATCATGTCCAACTCTTCTCAACCCCATGGACTATAGCACACCAGGTGCCCCTGTTCTTCACTGTCTCCCAGAATTTGATCAAATTCACAGACCCAGTTATGGGGATTTGTTAGTCTTAATCTAATCAGTGCCTGATTGTGAACCCTTTGATGTAGGGCAGATTAGGAAACAAACTAAAAGAACCATTGAAAAGCTACCTTACTGTTGTAGGGCATAATCTTGAAAGCCTTCTCCTGCTAATACCAAACAGAATCAAGGTGGGATTATCTTGACTTGTTTCTCATTACCTTCTCCCTTTCAAGGTTAAACTGATGTTCACAATAGTGTCATGTGCAAGAATGATACTGTGAGCTGATCAGAGAAATTTTTTGCTCACCTATTTACAAGGTCCTCACCAGATGGACTGCAATGTCTTTGAAGCAACCAAATAAGGGGTTCATGGATTTAGGATTGTCAGATCTCCATCACTTCTAAACTAACCAGTCTCTTAACTTCACCCACAATTCTAGCTGAAGATTCAATCATATATAACCATTCTCGCATTCCTTCATAGTTATCTTTGTATTCCTCTTCATTATTCTTCTCATCCTTCTTATTATCTATTTCCTTTTCTACTTATGACTATAACTTTACTGCTTGTATCTTTATGATTTATGTTGTTTATTTAGTTTCCTACTATGATTTTTGTTGATTGCTTATTTAGTATCCTATGACTATCATTATATATTGTATCTTATGATTCATAATGAATGTATTTATGATGACTCTTATCATGATTTTTCACTTACAGCTTTTATGTACACTGAGAGCTTATGCACCGAAGACAAATTCCTTGTGTGTCCAATCACACTTGGCCAATAAAGAATTCTATTCTATTTAACTTAGAACCATTACATTTTTCTATTGTCACAATAGCATAAATCCCCAGCAATGCCAATGCCAAATTCTTTGTTTAATTTTTTAAAGTTTATTCTGTGCTACCATGGAAACTTAAAGCATCTTGTGGAATGATGACATCAGTGGCACACAGCAGAACCTCTAGAGATTTTTCTATGTGCTGTGCTAAGGAGCTCAATCAAGTTCTTTCTCTTTGGACATTCAGTCCAAGCCCATATAGAGTAGGCTGGAAAAAATTATATGAGCCAAAATTTTTCATAAAGTTGGATGTTCCTCAGATCCTCTTGAATGTGCTCATTTATTTCCCATCTTTTTCAAATGTCTGTCTAACTCAAGGTGATAAATACCAATAAAATAAATCATTCTAATGAATTAAAAATGGCAATTAAAAAGGCAGTGTAAGATATAAATTGGATATTTTTTCAACAAGGAAAAACAAAGTTCATTACAGAAAACATTTGTCCAATAAGATGCTGTCCCAGGGGCTGTAGGATTAGGTATTTGTAAAATTGCCTTGGTAGCTTTGTTCCTATGGAATGTCTATATAATATTGTTGGCTTGAATGAATCCACCAAGCTTCTTTTGAAAGAGTTGAAGAGAGAAAGGAATTCCACAACATAGGAGCCTCTTCTCCTACTAAACAAACCTATGTATTTAGCTATCTTCAGAGATGCACATCAGTCATTGCACTTGTCCATTCTTTTTTGTCCACAAAAAAATTAATTATATTATTCCAGTCTGTTCACATTTATTTATTTATTTAAATAATTTTATATACTGCCCTTCTCCCGAAGGACTCAGAGTGGTGAACAGCCAACTAAAATATATATAAATTACAAATATAAATACAATTAAAAAAGAATTAAATTATGGGCTGCCAATTAAAAATTTTAAACCCCCAATTAAAATAAGCTAAAACTTTCATACCCCAACCAATCAAATCCAAAACCCCTTATTTAAAATCCCATTTGAAGTCAGCTCAGGCCAGCCTGCTCAAAGAGCCAGGTTTTCAGGTCACATCTGAACTGCCCTCAGGTCAGTGGTTGTTCGTAGCCCCGGGGGCAGCCCGTTCCAAAGGGCGGGTGCCCCCACAGCGAAGGCCCTATTCCTCAGGGTCACCAGGTGGCACATAGATGCCGTCGGGACCCGAAGGAGACCCTCTCTGTGGGAGAGCACCGGTCGGTGGGAGACTACTGGCAGAATCTTGCTTGTTTCATAATTACATTTAAATGTTTCCTTTTCATCCCAAATTATGTGCTTCCTCACAAACAAATTGAATAAAATATTCTCACCAATGCATATATTTACTAACAGGGCATCAAAACTCAGTTGTGTTTAATAGAGTGTGTTTTGCCAGTTTCTCTAATATTTGAGCCAAGAATCTATTCTCCATTAATGACTAAAATGTTGGTCCCTGTAGTAAAGCAGATTCTTCATATTTTTGGCACATTCAAGTCTGGAAATGCCCATAACACCTGTTCATCATAAATTACCATAGTTAAAATTGATGATTATCCCATATACAGGAGAACAGGGAAGAGAGAGTACTTTGTGAAGTGGAAAAAAAGAATTGGGTGGAAAAAATAGATTTTTGTTAAAGAGTAACATTAGAAGTATAAACTATTTCATAATAATGCATGTATGTCACATACATTGTTTACATATTTTGGTCATTTGGAATTTTGGATCGATAGATAGATGTCACCATCAGTTAAATTTCATATATAAGTTAAGGATTTTTTTTTTTTTAAGTTTCTGGAGCAAGTTTAAATAAGTTTTAAGAGGAGAATGTAATAAGCATGAAATAATAAATTAAGGATGAAACATAATAAACATAATGATAGAAGTAAAGATATTGGGATGAGATGAGTCTATGAAAAGGGAGATGGTATGATGGATTGTATGGAAGGAATAGTTTCCCTGGAAGAAGGAAACACATTCCAAGAACAAGAGGGAACAAGACAAGAGACAACATTGCCCAGTGCTGGTTTTGGGGACAGAAGAAGAGATTTATGATAGTCTCTCTAAAATTTCTGAGCCAGTGGCCAGAGAAATCTTTGCCCAGCTTTTGTTAATCCACAAATCATGGCCTTTTGTAAAGTATTAAGCTTTGGCTAGTATCACCCATGATTTCACAATTGGATTACCATAAAATGGTCTACATAGATCTTCCCAAGAGGACTATTAGGATATAAAGAACTATACGTTGGTAGAAAATGTTCCTGTCCAGCTGCTGGTGGGTGAAAGCTATCTTAGCAACATTTATATATTGAAGGAACTGCATTGCCAATAGGTTTCCAAATTCCATTCAAACTACTGGTTATAACCTATGGAAATGTAGATGTTTTGAGTCAGTCTAGCTACTGTCTCTTCCAATTGCCAACTGCTCATCATGTTCATGTACAGTCAAAGAGAATGTTTAGGTTGCTTCTTCAGAGAAGATTAGGAGATCCTGAAAAGAGGTCTCCTTGGTGGTGTCCCCATCCCTTTGGCATAGATCAAGGATTTTCAGACTTGGCAAGTTTAAGACTCGTGGACTTCAACTCCCAGAATTCCTGAGCTAACATGACTGGAGGAGGAATTCTGGAAGTTGGAAGTCCACAAGTCTTAAAGCTGTCAAGTTTGAAGACCCCTGGCATAGATTGTCCCCTGAGATCTAGATGCCCGTTACACTTCTAATCTTTGGAAAGCTGTTAAAACTTGACTTTTGTGGAGGGAATTTAATAAATGGGAGATCATTTTCCCCTTGTTGATTATCACAAGGCCATCTGTGGTTAGAGAGAGGTTTTGGTCATTCATTCATTCATTCATTCATTCATTCATTCATTCATTCATTCCTTGTTTGTCAAACATGTACAAAATAATAAGTATAGATATGAACATAAACAAGAACAAAGGGAGTAAGTACAGATCAATGGGGAGAGTAAGAAGGGATGGTAGGCACACTGGTGTGCATATCCATGCCCCCTTTAAGGACCTCTTAGGAATGGGTGAGGTACATGGTAGACAGTTTGAGGTTGAAGCTGTGAGGGGCGGAGGCTGTAACAACAGAGTCAGGAAGGGCATTCTAGGCATTGACCACTCTGTTGCTGAAGTCGTATTTTCTGCAATCGAGTTTGGAGCGGTTTACCTTGAGTTTGTATTGATTGTTTGCCTGTGCATTATTGTGATTGAGGCTAAAGAAGTCATTGACAGATAAGACTGTCAATGTAGCAGACAATTTTGTTTACTTATGCTTAGATTGGACCACAGGTGGCACAGATTATCCAGGCCCAAAATTTTGAGCCTGGAGGTATAGAGAATTCTATAGAGAGTGGAGGAGTGGAGTACTTTTCTCAAGAAATACCTCTGAACCCGCTCAGTTGTGTTAATGTCTGATATACAGTGTGGGTTCCAGGCGGACGAGCTGTATTTGAGAATTGGTCTAGCAAAAGTTTTGTATGCCCTAGTTAACAATTCAATGTTGCCAGAGAAGAGCTTCGCAAAATAAGGTTAACAACTCTTAAAGCCTTTTTGGCAATGTTGTTACAGTGAGCTCTTCTCCAAGCCCATGCTTAAGCAAGGGAGCATTCACAGGCTCAGACCCTTATCACACACAGACACATAGACAAACACACACACTGCTCCTTTGATGGGGAGACATCTTGGCAGACCCAACAAATCTGTCAGACTCAGAACATAAAAAAGAGATACACAACATCACAAAAGCTAAGAAAACCCACCTGTCCTGTCTATAATTCAACACTGCACCATGGAGGTGGCATATATATGTTGAGCTGGTTTGATTTATTTGTTACCTTAGATCTGAACTGAAATAGCAATAGCATTTAGGCTTATATACCACCCCATAGTGTTTTACAACACTTTTTTGGGAAGCTTACAATGTAAGCAGTATTTGCATAATGCCCCCAACAATCTGGGTCCTCATTTTACCAACCTTAGAAGGGTGGGAAGCTGAGTCAACCTTTAGCCAATGAGAATCAAACTCCAGGCTGTGGGCAGAATTACCCTGCAACAGCAATAGCATTTAGCATATATTGCTTCACAGTAATTTACAGCCCTCTCTAAGCTGTTTACAGAGTCAGCATCTTGCCCCCAACAATCTGGGTCCTTATTTTACCCACCTCAGAAAGATGGAAGGCTGAGTCAACTTTGCACTTGGTGAGATTTGAACTGCCAAATTGCAGGTGGATAGTAGGCAGCAGAAGTACCCTGCAGTACTGCATTCTAACCACTGCACCATCAGGCATCCTGCTGAAGGGAGGGATGATGCCAACAACAATGTTCTTGGAAAATAATTGATATTAATTGGTGAAAGTTGTCTCTGAAGGATCATGCGTGAAATATTTTGGCATCCTCAGGATGAAGCAAATGTGTCTGTGTTAAGTTAATAGCACTAGGTGATAAACATCACCCATAATTTATTTAGACTAATGTTGACCCTTGAACAGCTAAAAAAAAAAAAGAATTGCCAGATGGCTGTGTGTTCATTGCTTTACAATGTTTCTCAACTTCAAGTTGTCCACCTAACTGTAGGAAAAACAGTGATTGTTTACCAACCTCAGTCTGTTAAAACACCTGTGAGGCATGCTGCTTATTCCAAAAATAATAAGAACAGGCAAGCTTTTCGCCTTTATAGACTGAAGGAAAGGAAAATAGACTTTTTTCTGGCATTATATTAGCTTCATCAGCAGCTAACTAAAAGGTAATCTTCATATACAGATGGGTCCATTTGTTTATTTATTTCAAAGTTTTCTGGGCTGCTTCCCAAGCAGACAATAACAATTAAGCCTGGGAAAAGAGATATAGAGGAGGAAAAAAAATATGAAGGTTGGAGAACTATGTGCAATTCATTAAAATGCGTGCATGAGCCTTTATGAGTCCATTACTCAGACATGCATGCGTGCAAATGAATAGAATAGAATAACAGAGTTGAAAGAGATTTTGGAGATCTTCTAGTCCAACCCCCTGCTTAGTCAGGAACCTCTACACCCCTTCAGACAAATGGTTGTCCAATCTCTTCTTAAAAACTTCCAGTGTTGGAACATTCACAACTTCTGGAAGCAAGTTAATTGCACTAGTTAATTGTCCTCACTGTCAGGAAATTTCTCCTTAGTTCTAGGTTGCTTCTTTCCTTGGTTAGTTTCCACCCATTGCTTCTTGTCCTGCCTTCAGGTGCTTTGGAGAATAGCTTGACGCCCCTCTTCTTTGTGGCAGCCGCTGAAATATTGGAACCCTGCTATCATGTCACCCCTAAATGATTAGTTTAAGAGTGAGACAGCATATTTAAGAATCCCTAAGTCTGAATTGGGAGCTTAGATTAGTGACTTTTCTTGCTTGGCAGCATCTAATACCTTGTCAGGCAATCTATCGAGGGGCTGAGCTGAAATCCCTCTCATGTTTATTGAAAGTATTATCATATGAGTATGAATCTGTCTGTCTGTCTGTCTGTCATGTTGTGATACTTCTTTTCAAGTGCAAAAACCAGGATTGCAAAATTTCTATGAATCTTGGCTCTTTTTTCCATGTATTAAAGTAGGCAAAGTTTAGCTTATTTCCATTTTTGTTACTTGTAACAATGCTAGTCTTCTTGAGAACTGTTCTTTGGCTGAGAATTAGCATGTCAATAAAACAAACTTCTGTAGATAGCTCATATTTTGCCCTGGGCCACAAGATTTAATATTTGTAGTTTACTGAATAAACTAGAATGGGCTGGTTTATGTGACCTTCTAAGCCAAAGACCTATAAACCAACTTATGACTTAGCATGATATGTCAAATCAGATATGGTCTCAATTGCTTTCTGCCTCAAGCCTCTAGAGATGTGGCATTATGAAGCAGTAACAGTAATATATAAATTGATTGGTCTTACAACCATATTAAAGGAAATAAAATAAAGGTAAAATGTGGGGTCTAATGCCAGGGTGAAGTAGGTAAAGGGAAATGCAATTATAAAATAGGCATGTGGCAAACACAAAAAACCAGCTTTCAGATAAATACATCACCTTTACAAGCGCCTTATTAGATTTCAATGATTGAATAATATATTTGATTTCTGGTACTGACACAGGAGGCTGAGGGAAAGGTTTTCAAAGGCTAAAGGATCAATGGTTTGCTTATGTGCAAAGACTTGATTATTAGGATTGTTAAATAAATTTGCAAAACGTAAAAATCCACCCAAACCAAAGATGAAAGAAAAATCACAAACCCTGATGGATCTGTTCATCAATAAATGGACCTTTCTTTCCAATCAGCCTCTAGCCTCCATTTTATATCCAGCAACTTTCTCCCAGATAGGAACTGAACCAGATGGGTTTTCCTTCCAACAGTATATAGAATGGAATGGAATGGAATGGAATGGAATAGAATAGAATAGAATAGAATAGAATAGAATAGAATAGAATAGAATAGAATAGAATAGAATAGAATAGAATAGAATAGAATAGAATAGAATAGAATAGAATAGAATTCTTTATTGGCCAAGTGTGATTGGACACAGAAGGAATTTGTCTTTGGTGCATATGCTCTCAGTATACATAAAAGAAAAGATACATTCGTCAAGAGTCAAGAATCATCAGGTACAATAATAATAGTCATAGGGTACAATAAGAAATCAAATCATACTAGGAAACAGTCAATATAAATCGTAAGGATACAAGCAACAATGTTACAGTCATGCAGTCACAAGTGGGAGGGGATGGGTGATAAGGAGTGATGAGAAGATTAATAGTAATAGTAATGCAGACTTAGTAAATAGTTGGACAGTGTTCAGAGAATTATTTGTTTAGCAAAGTGATGACGTTCGGGAAAAACTAGTCTAGTTGTTCTGGTGTGCAGTGCTCTATAACGTTGTTTTGAGGGAAGGAGTTGAAACCGTTTATGTCCAGGATGTGAGGGGACTGTAAATATTTACACAGCCCTCTTTTGGACTCGTATAGTCTACAGGTCCTCAATGGAAGGCAGGCTGGTAGCAATTGTAAAATAAAAGGATATATAAACTAGGTTCTTCCAAACCTGTGTAGTTAGGCAAATATGGGTACGATATATATTCAGTAGCAACATTGTAGAGAATTTGTATGAAAATTTAATGGTTAATTAATGGAGAGAGTCAACCAATTCCCATCCTTGCCATCCCAGCTCTACCTTGACAAGTGTAGTCGATCATCCTGATGCCCACCCTTTATTCTTGGGTTTCCTTGCACATCCTCCACCAAGACATCCAAATTTCATGATGCTTTGCTTTGGTGTGCACTGAAAGACTCATGGTCAAAGTTGAAATATAAACACAGAAAAAGTTCCAATAAATCAAAGGGAAACAAAAAGACCTTCTCAAACAATGGGAAGAAGCAGATAAAATTAGAATTTGGATCTATGGTGCCTGGTTGTCTTGGTTTCCACCAACTGAAAACACTGCATCCAGCCAAAAGAAATATTTTTTATCACCAGTAGAATTGTAGATGCTCCAGGCAACTTCCCTGCAAGTTTGCTTCTAGCTTTTTCTTAGACAATGCATGCACATTCAGCCACAGAATTTTCTTACATAAAAAAAAAACCCAAAGCAACAACCAAAGCTTCCACTCTGGAGAAATGGGGGCATCTAATTGCTCCCTATCTTGAGATGAATGCTTCTGTTTATTTCTGGGATTAATACAAAGTGACGTGAGCATTACAGTTCAAACCCTTTACCAGAAAATGTAAGGAGACAGCTTTTCAGAAAAAAGAAGAAGCAAAGCAAGAGTATTTTTATCATTTAAGAATTGTGGGGTTGTGTTGGCAAGGGGGGAGAGGAATCATCAAATCCTCAGGTATAACTCACCTTCCTTTTACAAGGAGTAAGAAGGAGAAATACCTTATGGACAGTTTGCAAGAAATTGTATACACCTGGCCCTCAACTTAAAAACACAATTGGACTCGAATTTCTGGTTGCCAAGCACCCAAATTTGATGCTTTGGATACTTTTGATGGTTCTGAGTGCAAGGACGGGCTTAAAATGGCTTTTTTCACCATCATTGTAATTTTGGCTAAATGAATTGTGGTAAATGGAGGATTACCTGTAATACTCAAAAGGAAAAAGCAGAAAAATGACTTCTACTAGTGATGCATTGTGCTAATTTGTTAAGGGGTGTACTTGTCTAACTGGTAAGGTCTGGGAATGGTATCTTTTCCCTCCCTCTCTTATTCTGACTAAAAACTTCAATCCTCATAAAAAAGGGAGGATTATAGCAAATCATGTGTGTCCGTTCTGTGAATTATACAGGAAGATTCTCTGGGGATGTTGGCGGCAGCTTATGCCTAAGCGTATGACCTCACATTGTTCCAGTATTCCATCTCAGAATGGGGAGGTTTGTTCATTAGCTATCACACATATATATTACAGCTTTACAGCTTCAAGTGTCAGCCTTGGAAGCCATATTTTATTTAGAAGCTTTGACGCTGCCACATTTAGTGCCTGGGGATTTGGGATGGGGCAATTTCAAAGAGAGGTGGAAGATTAGACTCAATAACATTCTTTCTCAGAGAGTCAAGGACAAATCACCCTGCATCTGGAAAGCAATGTCTGGAGGAATGTCTCCAGTTGGGATGATGGTTGATTGGGCCATGTGATGGACTGGTGGGTGCAGGGGATGGATCTTTTATTTTCTTTTGGGAGAAGAAAACCCAGAACTCTCAAATTCAGGTTTTCCCAGATGTGCCGATATGACTTCTTCAATATATTTTTACTTGAATGAACTTCGTTTCTGAGTGTTAAATGGAATGGGGAGTTTCATTGGAATGCTGACATCAAGGCTTAAATCTGACATCTATTGGCCACTTAGATCAGAGGTCAGTGCCGGTCCATGAGCTGGCACTGGCCTGTGGCATGCCAGAAACAGGGCCAGGCAAACAAGCGAAGTCCCATCTGCAGGATGCAGGCAGCACACGAAACCGCAGCCAATCCCATCTGCGGAAAAACCTCTCTCCATGGAACTGGTCTCTGGTGTCCAAAAGATTGGGGGTCATTGACTTAGATGAAATATTTCTGCCTAAGTTAAGCCATGCTTGTGTGTATCAGCATGGAGTCAAGTGAAGTTGGGGGTTTGCATTAAAAAGGCACAAAGATTCAAGACTATGCTCATGGCCACTATCTTGATCCATCTCCAACACACACGCACACACACACATACAAAACAGACACACAGACACCCACACATGACAGATACTCCTGATTCACTCTTTTTTTTAAAAAAAAAAGCACATCACCATTTACTAACTCAGTGGTCACCCTGTTATTTTGCCACCGATATGAATGTTTCCACTGTATCATTTTATTATAAACGATAACTGCCAGGAAGGGCCAGGCCGCTGTGATAATTATTTTGTCTGGTAAGAGAAATCATATCTTGTCACATTTGCAAATGAATGACAGAAGGGTTCAGTTCATTTGCTTGTTGAAATCTATTATTTGCTCACTCTCACATGGGCCCTCTTAATGAGAATTTATTTTTGATCCAAGTAGGGAGCATTTCATTATCCAGTAGGCTGTTGAGATGATGAGCTAGAATGATGGGGATTGCTTAGATGGGTCTTCCAGACAAAGAGTGACAAAATGTCCTCTGAAATATATAAAGTGGTCATCAGTGACAACGGATGAATGGTTTGGGGAC
Organism: Bungarus multicinctus; assembly: GCA_023653725.1. Lineage (NCBI taxonomy): Eukaryota > Metazoa > Chordata > Lepidosauria > Squamata > Elapidae > Bungarus > Bungarus multicinctus. The sequence goes on from CM042841.1 coordinate 15,024,620, forward strand.
TAGTGAGAGAAAGTGTGCAATCTAACAGACCAAAAACCTGCATTCATGAAGAGAAAAGACACACACTAATCATATCGCACCCTCAAATATTCAACTTTGTTGGGTTGTTTCATAGTCAAAATTCTGTATCCATGAATAATAGGAAGATAGGCAGCAGTTCAGATGAGTCCAGAGGATGTTGCAAAAGGAAAACATGCAGTTTTAATTCAAAGCAGTTCGGTTGTCCTCAAAAGATTCCAACCTATCCTACATTGTACCCTATGACTATCATTAAGAGTTGTACCTTATGATTTTTGACTTTTGGTGAATGTATCTTTTCTTTTATGTATACTGAGAGCATTTGCACCAAAATAAATTTCTTGTGTGTCCAATCACGCTTGGCTAATAAACAATCTATTCTATTCTATTCCTCCACTCTACACTACTCTACACTATTCCTTGTTCTGTTCTGTTCTGTTCCGTTCCGTTCCGTTCCATTCCATTCCATTCTACAAGTTGGGAAGTAGAAAAATAATTTAAAATCCAGAGGTAGCTAGTAATGGCACCCGCTCACCACATACAAACCGAAAGTAGAAATTGGGGAAAGAATTTATAAGGAAAAAAAAGAAAAGAAGGAAGAAAGAGAAGGAAAATAAGGTGTGCCTGGGTATTACCAGTACAATACGACTGAACTAAAATTATTTCCCTTTCAAAGAACAATTAGCAGAAAATTGGGAACATGTGTAGTGGATTAATGATACAATAATAATGTCTGAGGAATAGCTAGGCTACTAAAGCAGAATTAATTTTAATAATAGTTCCATAGTTCCTATGCAGATTGTGCAGACCAAGGACATCACATCACACAAAGGCCATTTTATGACTGAGTTCCACATTTTTGATTTGTAAATATTTCAAGGTAGGAAAACATTGTTTTCTCTAAGAGTTTGTTTCTCTTGCTAAAGAGCTCTACAAATGCCATTCATTCATTAACAAATCATCCATCCCCTGCTTTTTTTTTTTACTTCAGAAGAGGATGGAATGCAGTTGACTAATTTATAGCCTTAAACTGCTCTACCAAATTGAGTTAGTTAACTACACCTGCAAAATGTTTATGAATATTCTCAGTCATCCAGGTCATGTTTGTCCCAAAAATACTTTTTCAAGAGGCAATTGGACTTTCATCTGTATAAGAAGCAAAACACCTTCAAAGAAAAACAAGATTGCCTCTTGAAAAAGCACCTTTGGGACTACTGCCTGCAAAATTAAAGTTGTTGTTCCTGTTGTGTAAGTGTGTCTGTTACTATACAGTACATATAGCTGTTAGTGAATTTTCCCATAGAGTTAATCAAAGGCTTTTGTTAGATGCAGCTGGCAATTTCTTGTGATGAAGAAAACTTTGATTTTTTTTTTCCCTTTGGTCTTCAGGTCCTCTTTTCTCTTTTTGGAATTTCACCGGGTAGATATTAGCCCATGATGCATCACTCCTGACTCTACATAGTGATCTCCACACCACATCAGATACTCTTCTGTGATTTGCCGTCATTCAGGAACTTCCCTATTGTTAGCAATATAAAATACTTAAATCCAAATTTGTTTGCTGGTCAGCTTCTCCTTGTCCTTCTCTCTCGGTTGAGCATGCATTCTTCCTGTCTGCTCCTTAGCCTATTTCAACATCTTTCCTCTCTGCCATGCCTTCATATGTGAAAGAGAAAGGTGGAGAGAGAGAAAAAGCTTACCTGTTTTCTCCCAATTTTTCCTAATCTCAGTTTATCAGATGAAAGAACAGTCAGTATAACTTGTAACAGGGGGAAGATAGTGTCCATCTGCTCCTTTCTGTGACATATAATTACCAGGGGGATTCACAGGGGTTCGGGAGAGCTAAGATTCTGTGCAATTCAGAGAACCCCCAAATCCCATTCCTGGCTCGCCCTACCTACCCCTCCCCTCCCAGGAGTCCCCATGTAGCATGTTTTGGATGCAGGTAAGTGCCAGGAGGCTTGGGCAAAGTAAAAAATAGGCCCATTTCCAGCTTCCAAAGAGCCTCCAGAGCTTGGGAAGGACATTTTTGCTTTCGGAGTCTCCGGAGCACATGGGGGGACAAAAATGCACCCCACCCCACCCCGCCATGGTGCAGGAGGCTGACTAGGCCACACCCACCATGGCCACGCCCACCCAGCAACCAGGCAGAGAACTCTTTACTAAAAGTTTTAAAGCCCACCCCTGATGACTTCCAATATTAAGATCCCCCTTCCTAACCATGATTAGTGTTCCCTATTGTTGTCTCCACTAGGCAAACCAGGACAAGAAATCAGCGGCCCAAGGAGACTAAAATTATTTTTATTGATTGGCTGTAATAATAGAATTTTGCAAGTCTGATTATGCTCTTATTCCTTACAATTCAATGAATTAGGGAGGGTGTCTGTCTAAGCCAATTCTGAATATTATGTCTGTTGTGGATTTAAAATATATCTCCCCTTCCCCCACTGTCCTAGCAACGTATCTATGGCAAGGTCATCTTCCTTGCTTTCTATACTGATCCTATTCCTTTGCATATGTTTTTTAAAAGTAATTAAATTGTATATGATTTCAAGGACAGTTGTATTGACCGGATGGACTCAGAAAGATCTGAACAGTTCTTCAAATAGAAGAATACATTCTGTAAAAGAAGAATACATTCTGTAAAACCTTTGATTTAATATTTTTCTGTGTAAGGCAGGGAACATAAACATATAGTGGAGTAGGGGAAAAATGCAGTGGTGGTATTCATTTTTTTTTACTACCAGTTCTGTGGGTGTGTCTTGGTGGGTGGGTGTGGCATGGCTTCGTGGCATGGCTTGTTGGGCATGGTAGGGGAAGGATATTGCAAAATCCCATTTGCTCCCCACCCCACTGACCTGCTTTCCAGCTCTGTTCTCCGGTGCAGGGCAACCAAAGAAGATCCAGCTGATCAGCTGGGACTCAATGGGAGGCGGAGAACAGATGGGGGTGGGGCCAGTCAGAGGTGGGATTTGCCAGTTCTCTAAACTCCTCAAACTTTCTGCTACCAGTTTTCCAGAACCTGTCAGAACTGACTGAATCTAAAACACAGATTATTTTTCAATGGGGTGAAAGAAAACAGTACTTCAGCAGCTCTCAAGAAAAAAAAGTTCTCTGTAGAAAATTTGGCTCCTCCCTCTAATTTCAAGAATTAGACCAAGAGTCTTCAAACTTGCCAAGTTTAAGACTTGTGGACTTCAACTCCCAGAATTTTCGAGCTAACACGACTGAAGGAGGAATTCTGGGAATTGAAGTCCACAAGTCTTAATCTTGCCAAGTTTGAAGACTCCTGGATTAGACTCATGAAGAACCAATAGAAGATAGTATCTGTAGCTTAGGATTAAACTATGGGGTCCTTGATGCTCTCTGGGTTTGGTGTGGTTTGCTTGTAGATGTTCCATGACCCAACTAAGTAACATCATCAGGGCTACCAAAGTCAGAGGTCACAAGGATCAGAGAGCATCAAGAACCCCAGAAATTATGAAGAGATTTATGCCATGGTTTATTTATCCTCTTCCACCAACAGAAAATTAAAATCAGAATGAGACAGACTTGATATCCTTGCTGATGGCTTTAGGCAGATGAGGCCCAAGATGGAGAGAGATCAGTTTACAGACATAACATAAACAGTAATGCTTAACCTTTCTTGTTTCCCATTCCACTGATTAATGGAATAGGTAAAGAGTAATTATCCATTTAGCTTTATAGATTTGATCTTAGCTGTTTGCTTTCCTCGGAGTATCACTGAACTTGCTTTCCTAGTTCCAATAATTCATGTGGCTATGGGTACTGATCATTAATTACATTAAATAATTGGGACTAGCAATTTGGAATTAAAAGTGATGTGAAGGAATGATCATCTGTGTGTGTGTGTGTGTTTTTTTTTCTCTAAAGTGGCTGCTCTCATCACCGAAAGATCTGCTCTGTTAAATCAATGGCAGGCACTTTTCAGCTCTTAGCTCTTAAAGCTTTCTTGCCTGCAGCCATTCTGCATATTTTGCAATGTCTTCTGCTTCTAATGACTTCACTTTCATTTCAAAAATGTCTCTTAAAACAATCAGTGTCATGGACTAAGGAAACCTACTCAAATGTCCATTTATAATAAAACTAGCTTATGAAACAAAGTGGGACATTCAAGCATTCACTACCAATCGTTCCTCATAGTTCTGCTTCACCAATAGACGCCTCTGAACCTTTTATTTCTTAATCTTCAACTAGCAAAATGTCTCATTTTTAGAAAACCAAAATTAAAGACACACAATTGTTTTAATCTGTGGGAAAGCCATGGATACAGGGGGAACAGGGGCTGCCTAGGGAATAACAATAGCAATAGCACTTTCCAGTGCTTTCCAGCCCTGGTTTACAAAGTGGTTCCAGTGGTTTACAAAGTCAGCCTATTGCCCCCAACAATCTGGGTCTTCCTTTTACTGACCTCAGAAGGACGGAAGGCTGAGTTAACCTTGAACCCATCAGGATCGAACTGCTGGCAGTCAGCAGAATTAACCTGTAATACTGCATTCTAACCACTATGTCATTATGGCTCTAGATATCACATACATATCTAATTCTGTTGAAGCTCACCGTTCATTAGTTCCTATAACCCTAAGATTTATGTTGTTCTCATTTCTCTTTAGAATACCTGAATATATTATGTACTAATAGCAAGCTTTGATGTCAATCCTTTAAGGGAAGTAATGGCATTACTTCCCATTATTTGCCATAACAATTTGCATATTTTTCTCCTCCTCCTAACTGAAAATTAGCTATGATTAGACAAGTCCAACTGGAAAACTGCAGGAGATATCCTCAAGAATTGGCTTTTCCTAGAATTCTTCCAATGTCATTTCAAACACCACTCTTGAAAGGATGGGAAGTATTATTTATCGAAAGGATTGAGACTGTCAATATTTTAGATAATGTCAGGGATCTTGTAGCTAAATTAGCTCCGCTTTTAGCTTCCTGCTAACCCTCCAGGGAAGATCAGTGCTGCATTTGTTAAAGATTATATAGGCATGGCTGAAAAATAATCCTTTGGAATATGCAAGATTTCAGAGTGTGGAATTATTCAGGGTTAACATGCTAATGTTCAGACAAAGTGACAATGTTACAGGGGCTTATTTTATCTGTACTGAGGCTATGGTTTGTTTCTTTTCATCCACTTGGGCGGTTAATGTTTTAATATAATTTTATTGAAGGATTGATAGGTTTGTATGTTCATTTTAACTTTTTTCTATTTGGTGTTGTTTTTTAAGAGGTGGGCAGCTATACAAATCAAATCCACCAATGCTCATCAAAAACTTAATTGGTCTGAATCATTACCTGAATTTGGAAAAAAATTATTATAACCAGAGTTCCAAATGAATATCTAAACTGCAGCTTAGCATGGCTCTATTGGCTGATCTTTCTTCCCTCAAAATGATCCAGCGCAGCTACACAACAAAATTAGAATAGATTCTGAATCAGAAGAATATGAAATCAGCGGAAGAGCTGATAGTTCTGGTTGTTGTATTAGTACAAAAAGCCTGGATCAGATCTGTTTACATTCAAATCTATCAATACCGAAAGTCTAAAACCATTGAAAAAGAGATTATTTTTATTCTTAATACTGTGTCATTTTAAAAATATTTGTTTCCAGGCACAAAAGAGCAGTGCATTGTTAAACATTGCATCAAGTGGTCCATTCTAAGAAAAATAATTTTTTCAAGGACAGACTCTTTTGAAGAATTATTGCAATTTACTGCATGCATCGTATATAATATACTAGCTGGATACCCGTGCTTCGCAACAAAACTATGTGATCGGGCTATGCAGGAAAAATTTAATTCACAGTCCATTGGCTCAGTGGTAGTCAGTGACTGAAACACATAAGGGAATATCGCTTCCGCTGCTTTGAGTCCGGAAATGGTTCCATAGATGGAAGACGTAGACATTTTGGTGAGGTAGCAACGTTTAGTACTGTAAGGAGCCCCAGGTCACTCCTGAGTGAAGGAGTGGACCGTCTGCCAATTTGAACTGAGGTAACGGAATGTGAGGCAACTGGCAGTTGGAACAGATTTCTTTTCAGGTGGGGAGGGGGAGTAGAACTCCTTAGCGTCCGAGCATGTTAATTGCTGTATAAGAAATACTAATGCACTGATGATCATTTTGAAAAATCCTTTCTTAGTGATCACCTAGAAGCCAAGAGGAACCTATGTGCCAAATTTCAAGTTTGTAGGCTTTACAGTTCTGGAGATTTTGTGTTGAGTGTACAGTGTTTGGTTTTTATATATATATATAGATTAAAAGTTATTGTCCCATGGTGTGCATATACATAAACAAACAGAAAAGTGTCTAACGTGCTATTTGCAAATAACCCTTTTTGAATTAAATCAAATACAAATTGGGAAGTCTGCTTCACATAGTTATTATTAGCAATGTTCAAACTTTGTCAGTTAAATAAAAACATGCCCTAAGCAACAGTTTTTGTGACTTGAGGGCATGTATGCAACCTTATTTATTCCTTCTTAAAAAGCCATAGGGTTTTTTTCCTGCTCCTTCTCTTAGTATTAATAACACTGAATAAGCCACATTGAATGAGAAAAGTTACAGTGACACTGAAAAAAGTGACTTACGACTATTTATCACACGGGCAGGTGTTCAAAATTCAGGCACTTGGCAATTGGCTTATATTTATGATGGTTGTAGTGTCCTTGGTGTCAGCTTTGGAAGCCATATTAACACCATATTAACACAACATGTGATCACCTTTTATGACCTCCTGATATGCAAAGTCAATGGGAAAACCAGATTAACAACTGTACTACTAACTGGACAACTAACTGCAGCAATTCACTTAGCAACTGTGACAAGAAAGGTCATAAAAAGGGGCAAACTCATTTAAATGTCTCAGCATTAGAAACTTTGGGGTTAGCTGTGCTTATAGTAATAGCAATAGTCCTTAGGCTTAAATACCACTTCACAATGCTTTACATCCCTCTCTAAGCGGTTTACAGAGTCAGCATATTGCTCCCAACAATCAAGGTCCTCATTTTACTGACCTCGGAAGGATGGAAGGCTGAGTCAACCTTGAGCTAGTCAAGATCGAACTGCTGGCAGTGGGCAGAATTAGCCTGTAACGCTGCATTCTAACCACTGTGAAGGAAGGGAGGGAGGGAGGACAGTAGCTGTAGCACTTAGATTTATAGGCCACTTCACAGTGCTTTACAGCCCTCTCTAAACAGTTTACAGAGTCAGCATCTTACCTCCAACAATCTGGGTCCTTATTTTATCAACCTTGGAAGGATGGAAGGCTGAGTCAACCTTGAGCCTGGTGAGATTCAAACTGCCAAATTGCAGGCAGCCAGAAGTCAGCAGAAGTAGACTGCAGTACTGCATTCTAACCACTGCGCCACCGAGGCTCTATAAGATGAGGACTACGTATATCTCCTTACTCAGCATCAGCTCCTAACCCTGAGCATTAGTCTGTGCTGCTGGCTCTTCATCATTGTTTGCAAGGAACAAATTCCACAGTCTCTGTAAAATAAATGAGAACGGGAGAGGAAAGAGAAAGAGAGAGAAATTCTGCTCATTTCTGCATTCAGAAGGACCACCGCAAAGGTTCTTTAAGTTTTCTGGTCATCCATTTCATTTGTAATTCCTAAGAAACAGCTTCCTTTTGTTTTATGAGGCCATCTATCCAGTGACCTGTATCTGCCCCCTCTGTACGGTTGATTTCAGATCTTGCCTTGAAGCGTAAGCTCTGCCAAAATGCACTCACTGTCTCCTTCCCAGATTCTCATCTGCTCTTCTCTTGGAAATTAGGTAGACAGTGCCAAAATTAGATTTTTTTCCTATCATTGCACATCAACCATTCACCTTTATTTCAACAACCAAGCAGGAAATTCTTCTGCCTCCTGCTGAGATCCTCTAAGTATCTCTTAGGGAAAGAGTCCAAAAGAGAGAAAACACATAGAACCTGTACTTCCTTTCCATTTATTTATTAATTTGGAAGGTTTGATTATCCATGAACCTCATCATTGCCTAACATTTGACTCTGGCACCAATCGTGATTTAAAGATAAGATATCTATGTTACATTCTTCAGTTCATATTGGAGGACTTCAGACATGGAAGTAGGGAATAATAAATTTCACAATGGATGGACAAGAGCTTTTAAGGAAAGAGTTCAGATCCTAATATTTTTTTAAACAAAACCTTATCAGAATCTCTTTCTAAATAGGATGTAAAAGAAAGGGAAAATGTCAAAAAAACATTTATTTCAAGCGAGTCTCCAACTCTCCCTCCTTCCCTCCCTCCCTCTCTCCTTTCTTAGATTAATTTATTTTGTAAATAGATGAATCTACAATCTTAATCTTGTAAACCACCTAGAGTCACTAAGAGTGAGTTGGGTGGCTATATAAATTTTTTTAATTAAATAAATAAAGCTATATATATTGACAGGTCTCAAGAAACAAGAATGATGTGCAGTTATTTCAGAATAGTTTCTTCCTGTTCCTTGCCTACAAGTCAGAATCTTGCCAAAGTAAAGCAATTATTTGCAATAGCTGTATGTAGATATACTCTGTGAATTGCCATGGAAGGGCCATCCTTCCTCTATTCCTGCCCACAAGACATTCCAACTTCCACCTCTTCTTTGATCTCTGGGGAAGACTCCTTTCCTCCTGCAACCCCTAACTACATTCTTCCAATGAAGTGAACCTTGATAATATTAATTATCCTATCCCAGGGGTCTCCAACCTTGGCAATCTAGCAAATCTAGCTGAGGAATTCTGGGAGTTGAAGTCCACAAGTCTTAACATCACCAAGATTGGAGATCCCTGTTCTATTTTATCCTGTGGGATGCGGTGGCTTAGTAGCTAAGATGCTGAGCTTGTCAATCAGTAAGGTCGGCAGTTCAGCAGCTCGAATCCCTAGCACCGTGTAATGGAGTGAGCTCTCATTACTTGTCCCAACTTCTGCCAACCTAACAGTTTTAAAGCACGTAAAAAATGCAAGTAGAAAAATAGGGACCACTTTGGTGGGAAGGTAACAGTGTTCCCTGTGCCTTCAGCATTCAGTCATGCCGGCCACATGACCACGGAGACGTCTTCAGACAGCGCTGGCTCTTCGGCTTTGTAATGGAGATGAGCACCGCCCCCTAAAGCCAGAAAAAGACTAGCATGTATGTGCGAGGGGAACCTTTACCTTTATCCTATCCTATCCTGTCCTGTCGCTCTCTACTTTTGATTTTTTCCCCTGCTCTTCTTTCAAAGTCTAAATTTAGAGTGAAGACCTTCTCCTATTCATGTTATTTTATAAAGAAGTATAAAATGTATGTGTTTATGTGTGTGTATGCAAGTTTATTCTATACTCCTCCTTTCTCCTGACCTTGAAAGATGCAGAATTTGGTTGAAATAAAAAAATGCTTTCTCTTTCTCTCTCTCTTTCTCTATACATATATATATATATTATTATACATATATATATATATTATTACTCTCTCTATACATATATATATATATATTATTTTAATTTAACTAGATAATATGAATTTGGTCTATGGAAAGGGAGGAGGAACATGAAGAGGCAGACTTGGTTTTTGATGACATACTTTTAATTTTCTTTGACTTTGCAAAATGCTATTTAAAATCAATGTACCCAGACTGTAGAAGTGCATGTTTAGAGTGAAGCAGGCATAAATTTCAACGCAGAAAATAAGGAAAGAGAAGATTTTTCCCTCTCTGCACTGCCTTCCCACTCGCCCCCCGGAAAGATTTATAGTGAAGTTTTAAAGATATTTTTTTTTTCCCTACAGGGAACAAGGAGAAGCCACTCCTGCTGAGATATTTTCCTGAAACCTTTTTGATTCACCGGCTATCATAAATCACATGCACCCAAAAAAAATAAAAAAATAAAAATCCTAGGCAAAATGTAATATCAAGTTCCGTTTTATTAAAAGTCTCTCGGCGTTCACAGCTTCATCATTTTTTACTGACCCATCCAGTACAAGAAAACACGAGCGGTTGTGTGTGCATATATGGCTTGGTGATAGTAGTATGAGTCTGAGAGAACAAAATTTGCAAAACTGCCAAAGATACGACAGACTGCAAAATCCTATCAAGTGGCAGGTAAAGGAAATATAAACTCACAGAGAGAGAAATGGACAAAATTTCATCATCTCTCATGCCCGAAACCTATATACTGCAATATCTTTATCTAAAAAGAGCAATTTTCCCCCAAATGACCGTTCCTTTGTCGATGGCTTCTTTTCTTTTCACAGTGAAGAATTTGATTCAACAGTGAAATATTAAAAACTGTTTCTCCCTCCCTCCTTCCCTCCCTCCCTCCTTGTCTGTCTGTCTGTCGATCTATCGATCTCTAGTAATCTATTTATCATCCATCTCATCTTTTTAATCTTCTCTTCTAACTTTCTCTTTCTATCTCTCTGTTTATCTGCCTTTCTGTTTTTCAGTTGTTGTAACTATCTTTCTACCTAATTATCTTTGTATCCATCTGTCTTTCAAACTACCTTTTTATCTTTCTTTGTAGCTATCTTTCTGTCTTTGCAGGAAGTCAGATACTTTAATTACCAACTGATTGCTGATTGCACTTACCAATATAGTTTTTCAATCTACAAATTCAAATTAATCTAGGAGAGGGAAGGGAAATTTGGAAGTTATTAGAAACATAGATTTAGCCCGTCCATGGTGTAATAGAAAGAAATCTGCCACTTCCATCAATGATCAGCAGCAAAAGGCATTGTAAAGTTTTCCTAGACGTATGTCTGGAAAATAGAGACCTCTTTGGAATATGTCATATAGAGGTGGTGCAGTGGTTAGAATGCAGTATTGCAGGAAACTTTTGCTGACTGCCACCTGCCAGCAGTTCAGCAGTTCGATTCTCACCAGCTCAAGGTTGACTCAGCCTTCCATCCTTCTGAGGTTGGTAAAATGAGGATCCAGATTGTTTAAGGCAATATGCTGACTCTGTAAACCACTTAGAGAGGGCTGTAAAGCACTGTGAAGTGGTATAAGTGTTAAGTTCTATACAGGCTGCTCTTAGATAGGTTTATTTACTCCTGGGTAGAGAAAGATTTACTGGATCCCTCATTTTGTGCAATATGTTTTGGTTTTGGTGCCTTAGAATCAATGTTGACTCCCAGGAACTGCCTGGATTAGTCGCTGCAGTTTTATTGGCAAGATTTTGGAAGTGTTTGCAATATTGCCTCCTTCCTAGGGCTGAGAGAAAGTGACTGGCCCAAGGTAATCTAACTGGCTTGGTGTCTAAGGAAGAACTAGAAGTCACAGTCTCCCAGTTTATTGCCTAGTGCTTGCACCACCACCCCATACTGGCTATCATACGCATTTTAGACATTTAAAAAGATAAAAATAAACAATGCTTGGTTGATTACCTACTTTTTTTGAGCGCCCGGATTCTGTCCTTTCATTTTTATTGTGCTTGTTCCTAAATTGCAACTATGCATACAATTTTGCAGAGGCAAATTTTATATGTTTAAAAAAAAAAAAAATTCCAAGGATTCCAAGGGACAACTACAAAAACAAGGAGGTGCTGCCTTAATGGTTTTATAAGTCTTTATACCTTTTCAATAAACAGAATGATTTCAGCTCCCTTGCACAGCTGTAAGCACTAACAGGAACAACAGTGTGTCTGTGAAATCAATTCAAATATTCGGGTGATCTGGTCAAGAAACTATTTTTAAACCACAAAGTAAAATGAAGTAGGAAACACCCCAAAAAAAAAAAAATGGGAAAGCATAATCAATCAATGATTAGACTCAGACCAAATGTGTTTTGACACTGGTATTTTTTTCCCCCTTTCTAACTCTATTCTGCCACGTGCTTCTGCATCTCTTTGAGTTTTAGAACAATCAAGATTTTTGTGATAGAAGCACATGATTGGCCATTGATCTTAATGGGATCTTTTTGTGATAGAAGCACATGATTGGCCATTGATCTTTATCCTGCCTTTGCCATTGATATAAATATTGTACAGTAAATCAAGGAGGCAAACATACATAATACTCCCTCCTCTAGATTCAGAGGCTCATAATGCCCTCTTGTCCAAATAGCAATAGCACTTAGTAATAGCACTTAGACTTAAATACCATTTCACAATGCTTTACAGCCCTCTCTAAGCGGTTTACAGAGTCAGCCTATTGCCCCCAACAATCTGGGTCCTCATTTTACTGACCTCGGAAGGGTGGAAGTCTGAGTCAACCTTGAGCTGGTCAGGATCGAACTCCCAAACTGCAGAAGTAGCCTGCAGTACTGTGCACCATGGCTCCTATGATGCACATATGGATAAAACTGTGTCCTATAATTGGAGATGGTTGAAGTTTTCTAGATGTTTAGGAAAAGCTCTTTTTTTGGTTTATATTAATGTATCCTCAGAGGGATAGTATCAAGGTCACGTAAAGTGTTAGAACCATTTTGGGTAAGACCACACTTGCAACACTGAATCCAGTTTTGGTCATGACCACATCACAATACCAAAAAGATATTGAAACTCTAGAAAGGATACAGAGAAGAGCAAGGCTAAGACATAGGAAGAATGGTTGCCAGAACTGGATATGTTTAGTCTAACAAAAAGGAGGACCAGAGTTTGCCACGATGCACTCTTCCAATATTTGAGGGGCTATCACAGAGAAGAGGGAGTTGACCTATTCTTCAAAGCACCTGAGGGCAGGACAAGAAGTAATGGATGGAGACTTATCAAAGAGAGATCCAAGTAAACTAAAGACAAACTTCCTGACAGTGAGAACTAATAATCAGTGGGATGGTTTGCCTCCAGAAATTGTGGGCATTCCATCACTGGAAGTTTTTAAGAAGAGATTGGACAGGCATTGGTCCAAAGTGGTATCGGGTCTTCTGCTTGAGCAACGGGTTGAGCCAGAGAACCTCCAAGGTCTTTTCCAACTCTGTTATTCTTCTGTATTCTTTAAGTATTATCTCTCTAAAGCAAATTATTTTAATAAGGTTCCCTCCTTTAAAAATGGCAAGATACCATGCTACCAAGCACCACCATATGGTCATAACATGTTCCAGAACAAAACCAAAATAGATAGGGTTTCATTGAGTATCTCCATTCAAAGTGCAAATGCTGAACAAGGCCAACATAAGGACAACCAACTTTCTTTGTTGCATCCATTCTTTTAGGATCTTCTTCTTCTTCTTCTTCTTCTTCTTCTTCTTCTTCTTCTTCTTCTTCTTCTTCTTCTTCTTCTTCTTCTTCTTCTTCTTCTTCTTCTTCTTCTTCTTCTTCTTCTTCCTCCTCCTCCTCCTCTCTTTCTTCTTCTTCTTCTTCTTCTTCTTCTTCTTCTTCTTCTTCTTCTTCTTCTTCTTCTTCTTCTTCTTCTTCTTCTTCTTCTTCTTCTTGGATTTTCTTCTGCTGCTTCTCCTCCTCCTCCTCCTCCTTGTCAACATAGAATGAACAAGATTAATTGTTCTATTCTTTTAGCTAGCAGAGATGCTGCCTTTATGCAAAAGCATGCTTTCAACCAATAAATAAAGAGGAAAACGTCAATTACTGATTTGCTGTTGTCTTCCAAATTAAAAGAAAATGTGCATGTGTGGAGGGAATACGCAGAGGGCCTCTGCCAATTTGGAGTTGATGTGCAGTCATTTGTGCTCTGAAAAAGAGTTAGCACAACAAAGTTGCTCTGATCTGGTGGCTTAACTTTCAGATTGAATCCATCCTCTCCTTCCACAAGCAAACCAGCCGTTTGATTTGGCATCTATTTTTATTTTATTTGATTTGATTTGTCAATCGCTTACAAGATAATAGGTATAAGTATATACATAGTTATGAATACATGAAATAGGTACATATAAGAAAATATAAAAGAAACAAGAGGACAGGATGGTAGGCACGATTGGTGCGCTTATGCACGCCCCCTACAGGCCTCTTAGGAAAGGGGTGAGGTCAATAGTAGACAGTCTAAGGTTAAAGTTTTTGGGGTTTGGGGAAGAAACCACAGAGTCGGGTAGAGTATTCCAGACATTGACCACTTTGTTGTCTTTCGTTAATGAGCATTGTTAAGGAAATAGCTTTTCCTTCAGTTTTCCTTTTCTTTACTGCTGCATGTTGGAACTCTTTTAACCCAATGAATCTTTTATTTCCAAAACAGGGCAGAATTCTGCCTAGTAATTGTGCAAAAGTCCTTTTCTTTGCACAAAAGGCTTCAGTTTCCTCAGCATTTATTCTGGGAGATTTGGGGAGTTTACTATTCTTAGTATCACTGTTTACTGCTACACATCTTTTTGTCCTTTAACAGTTTTTTGGGCTATTCTCACTTCCCATTCTGAAAAAGCTCAGAAATGCTAGCCCAAGAGGCCTTTCCCTTGGGAACTGATGAAAACATGGGATGCCAGGAGAACTGGAAAGAATTGGAGAGACAACATTGGAAGGCAAAAAGTTAATTGATTCCTACTTATTGAATGACAAGATGAGAAGAATACCATCTCTTCTCTGAAATTCCTATCTCCTATGGAAAAATGTCTAAAGTGCATTGTCTTTCATAACATTGAAATATTATTTTGTTTTGAAACAAAAAAACAATCAGGAGATTTTTATATGCCCATTAGTAAGTTCAACATCTCTGAAAAAAGTTAGCTTCTCAAGCAGGGTGATAAATTAAGACAGCTAAGAGTAAAACTTAATGTCATACAGTATATAGTTAAAATAAGAAACTGTGACATAAATAAAGACAACAAGCCCATTTTTTTTGCACACAGTTAAATAGGAGTTAAAAGGTAGCCTTGTTTCTCAGTCAGCCTTGAACTTTTAGCACTGAACGGATCAATGTTACGCTAGAAAAATCATTCTTCAGGGGCCTTTTCACACTAGGACATTTTTATCTATATTTCTGCAAATGTTTTTCTTGTGTAACCATCTTCCATCAAGCATAACACTATTTTTATGTGTAAACTCTAATTTAGACACCACAAAGCAGCAACGATTCAGGAATGAAAGTGTGAATAGGTGTATAGGTGTTAAACTACATATGCACTATGTATATATTTGCTGTTTTTCTACAACATTATGCTGTAAACACCAGTCCATCCAGTTTTGGTCACCACACTATTAAAAAAGATGTTGAGACTCTAGAAAAAGTGCAGAGAAGAGCAACCAGGATGATTAGGGGACTGGAGACTAAAACATATGAATAATGATTACAGGAACTGGGCTTGGCTACTCTAGGGAAGCGAAGGACCAGGGAAGACATGATAGCAGTGTTCCAATATTTGAGAAGCTACCATAGAGAGGAGGAAGGGGTCAAGCTATTTTCCAAAGCACCTGAAGGCCAGACAAGGAATAATGGATGGAAACTGAACAAGGAGAGATTGAACATGGAACTAAGGAGAAACTTTCTGACAGTGAGAACAATCAACCAATGGAACAACTTGCTCTCAAAAGTTGTCGGAGCATCATCACTTGAGACTTTTAAGAAGAAATTGGACTGCCATTTGTCAGATATGGTGTAGGGTCTCCTGCTTGGGTGGGGGTTGAATTAGATGACCTACAAGATCCCTTACAATTCTGATTATCTGTTATCTGTTATGTCTGGTTAAATACTAAGAAACAAGGTTAGATAACCTATTTGCCCCTTCCAACAGAGCTCTTATATATTCTTTCAGTGTACAAAGTTAAGAAGTCATGTTTTCACTCTTGACTTGCAGAGCCATTATATGATGTTGTGAATGATCTCATCGCATTGATTATGAGATTGGCTGAATTCACCACCATCTAAAAACACCCTTTGAAAGCAAAGTTGTACTACATCAGCTCCCCAAAGGAACAATTTTGTGAGACATTGTTGTGAGAGGGGGTGGGGTTGTTGCTTTTTTCCAGATTACAGTTGAAAGTGTCACCTAGCAAAATCTTCATGATTTTTGACTGTAAAGTCAATACAGTTGGTTAAATGACCGTATAAGAAAGAATCACTGTATTTTTGTTCAAACCAATTGCATTCTTAGCACATGATTTCAGGTGCCTAGAGCTGACAGGTTCCAGAAATAGCAACATAAGCGTGTGCCTCAGAACTGGTTCATTTTTCTCTTGGGACACATCAACACCACTGAGATGTGTGAGATCCTTAATTTTAGTACCCAGAGTACCATATGCTTAAATGAAATGTTTAATATTAAAAGTGTCTGCCATTTAAAATGTCAACTTAAAGTAACAATTATGAGAAATAACATCTGGTGCATGGAGGTGTTCTTCCTCACCCAGATAAGGGCCTACCATAATGTTATGAATAATATATGGCTAATATTGGGCATCTAGTTCTGACCATATCTATGAGCAGATGACAAGTAAGTGTAGTGGAGCAAAGAATCATTAGCACACAGTCCAAATAGACATACTGGCAGCTCAGTATATGATCGTTTCATTGTATTGCCTAACCAACTATTGTATTAACTATTAATAGCACACTGTTTAAAGCTGTTCTGATTGTCAGTCCTGGTGAAAATAAAATAGGTCCAGTTTAATGTCCACAAGTAAATGCTGCAGGGTGATTTTAAAAAATGAAGCAAAAAAATCAGAAAAATAAGCTTGGAATATTCCAGAGAGATGCATGTACAGTATTAATAGGCAAAGTGTGAAAGTGGTTGCTGTTTTGTAAGTTGAAGGTTGACTCCAGCAAAAGAGAGCAGGGGAGAGGGGAAGGGGGAGGAGGGAGGGAGGGAGGGAGGGAGAGAGAGAGAGAGAGAGAGAACTGAGCATTCTTCCGTCTTATGTTTTCTTTCCCTCTCACCAAAATAAATAAATAATAAATCCTCTTCTTGCTAATCTTGGAAATCTGAATGCAAGGTTCTTATGCACATTCTTATGCCAAAAGTCCCATGCATGGAATGGTCTCTGAAATCCATTTTGCCCAGATTGTAAACAACTCTAGAGCAATCATGGAGTGAAATAACACAGCCAGAATTCTTCTTGCGGGACTTTTTTTTTCAGTAGCAATGCAGCCATCTCCATAAAGAAAAAAAAAAAAAATCCTGTCCTTGAGAAATAAGTAGAGAATTTCTCCTTTTTTCCCCCCTGGAGAAATCAGAAAACATTGTTCATTCACATTCTTTGTTGACAAATCTATTTGTGATGAATGCTGGAATAAGCCCAATTCTCTGTTCAGCCAAAGCTTTTTTTCCCAGGTATGAACCAAATAATTCTATTTGTCCTAATTCAAAGTGAAATATATAACAGTGAGATGTTTAAACAGACAGCTTTTGTATGAGATGTTACTTTTCCTAATTCTTGCGGCATTTGCCACAAGCTTGTTATGTCCTACCTGCAAGTTGCCTTGGCTATTCCTCTTCCATCCTCTGACACCTGATGGATGGATGAAGTCCACAATTAACATGCAGGCAAACTAGTTCGCTTAGACAAATAGGAGTACATGACTTGGCATTGTTCAAGGTGGGAGGGAGGATTGTTCCATGCAGGGTAACTGACTGATAAATGAAGCCCTTGGGATGAGGAAAAACAAGGGTTGTCTTTCTATCATGCTATAATTTCTGTTCAGAATTCTCTTTTCAAGCAATTTCCTTCTGTTCCTTTCCTCCTCCTCCTGTTGCAACTGTAGCTTTTGCCAACGAAAATTGCTTGAATTTTCAAGAAGGCCTTTAATTCAGTATTCAGACAAAGCAATAGCAGTTTAGATGAAGCATCTGAGATCTTTAGAAAGTGTTTTTTTTTATTTAGAAGATGAAACATAACAGCAAGCAGACTGAGAAGGCAGTTTTTTATTGTTAGACCTCCACATCTGTCTCTTTGTTTTTCGAAGCCAATGTAGTCATTAAGGTACAGTGGGTTAAGATGTTGGAATAAGAATGGGGAGATTGTGGGTGCTAATTCTCTATTGGGCATGGATATCAGTGTGATTCTAGGCCAAGGTCCTCTGGGGCTGATCCACTTTCTCAGGATGGAGAAGAATGTTCTGACCAAGGCTTCATGAGAGAGTAACAATCACACGCTGTTCCCAAAAACCTTTTTTTTTTATTTCAACAGCTGTTAATTATATGCATTCACAACCCGTAATGAGTCCCAGTCTATGAATAGTCCAACAGAAGTCTGCTACAGTCTTTCAGGATAAGGCTGATAAGCACCCACCTTTATCTCCCTTGAAATGCTGCCAACAACTAAATTGCCAACTAACTCTACAAGGCCAAATGGAACACAAAGTCAGCCCGGAGCTTCAGATTTTAAACCAACCAGAACGAACAAAGTTGCTTCCTGCAAAGGCTCATGTCCCTTTGCTCCTTTTTTATGTCTTATGGGAGGGCCCAATCATCTCCAAGCTTTACTCCCAAGTCGTCCCTTTTGTCTTAACTGTTCTTGCCTTCTGGCAGCTCTGCACAAGGGCACACTGGGAATAGGCTCCCGCTGTTCCTCTGCCTCGCTGATGTCAGATTCTGGAGGATCTGGAGTCATCACATAATTCTCAGATGGCCCTGGCCACAACTCTATGTCAGATACAGATCCTTCATCTGAGCCCTCCTCAGACTTCAGGACTGGCCCATGTTCCTCCCCACTGTACGGCTCTGCTGCCAGCTCCTCAGGCCACCAGCAGACCACAACAAAAAAAAGCATTAGAACATGACCTTGAGGTAGGATACAACTCAATGGATAACATCAGACAACTTTGGACAATGCAATTATGTCAATATGGGCAGAGCTAAGAGACATTTAAAAAAAAAAAATCAAGGTGCCACACAAATATGCTTTTTTTTCAAAAGACAACTAGACTTCCTTGTTTTTGTCTTTGAAAACATTTTGTTTCACATCCCATCAATTAGAACTGAATAAGCTTCATGGATGAGAAGCAAAAAGTTTTCCAAGAAAAAGAAACCCCAAAACAGTCTAGTTGCCTTCTGGGCAAAGCACCTTTGGGACAATAACAATAATCTGAATGATATAGAATCTTCATAGACAAGGTTCCATCCAGCACGCCCAAGTAAACAAACACACAAACCTCTACTGAGAACAAAATAAAAATAAAACAAAGCCACCTCTAAAAATAAAAATGTCAGCAATATTTAAACTTTAAGCTGAATTTTGATAGCATGGTTGAATTCTAGATGAAAGGAGAAAGCGAAGAATCCAGTAACCTGCAGAATGTTGGCATAGAATACCACTAATTATTACTACCATTGCAAGTGTCTTTTTGTCTTTCATCTTCAAGAAACTTGATAAAGGTAGAAAACTTCAATTACATAACAGTTCATATTATTATAATCATTAGCACAGTCCAAAATGCATGGAAAGTATGGAACCATTGATCGATCCCATTCTAAGCCTACAGTGAGAGATTAGTTCAACAAAATTCTATGCAAGTCTGAAGGTTACTCCTACAGCAAAGTGTCTCAGTGCTAGCAAAGAAAGCCAAAAAAAAAAAAGTCAATGTGACTAGCGT
Organism: Bungarus multicinctus; assembly: GCA_023653725.1. Lineage (NCBI taxonomy): Eukaryota > Metazoa > Chordata > Lepidosauria > Squamata > Elapidae > Bungarus > Bungarus multicinctus. The sequence continues at coordinate 15,044,048 of CM042841.1, forward strand.
GATTTCTCAAGGGATCTTAAATTGGAATGGAGAATCTGTATTTCCTTTATATCTTCTCTGTGTAAAACGTCAATACAATTAAAAGTTTAACTTAAAGCAATAAGAATGGCATGTGCTTTGCAACTTAAGGAAAGACAGTTGGAAGACATCCAAAGAGAAAGAAATAGTGTTCTCTTTTTTTCCCCTACTTCTCAACTGGTTTGAGTTTTTATGCAGGGGTATGTGTAAGTCAAGACACAAATCTTGATAGGGAGTGAGATACACTTCCATGGCTCCATCTTCTCTTCCTGGAGTTAGATATACCATCCCCTGTTCTGCTACAGCTTCAATTGCAAGAGATTCTTCAGTATGATCTGCAGTTGGCTTTGTCCACACAAATCTGGAGCTCAACCAGGTTTCTCTTGCTGAGCAAACCAGGAAAGCTACCACCTTTGTGCCTCTAGGATCAGAGACTCAGCAAGATCCCGAAGAATGACCCAAAGGTCACCTTTCAAGAAAAGCCCTGAGCACATTTTTTTTGACTTCGTAGCTTTAGGAGGCAATATTTACATTATCAGAAAACTCTGTTTCAGAAATACTTCTCACACTGTGTCTGATGTATCTTACAGGGGCTTTAGAAAGGGATGAGAGTTTTTTAAACCTATGTTCAGCAGAGGTAAGGGATTATCTGGCCCTTAGGGCCTTCTTAAGGTCACTTGATCATTGATAAAGTGGTGGAACAAAAGCTTTCTTGCTGAGAATCCAGGTTGTAATTTTAATTTGTGGTGAGCTCTCCAAGGTGCTGACATTGCCCTACAGTGCAAAAGTGAAGGTCAGTTTGTGGCATCTTCTCTTCATAAACTCTTTGTGTATAATAAGCCAGAACTCTTCAGCCAAGATATGGATGAATTACTGTATTTTTTGGTGTATAAGACGCATTTCCCCCACCTCCCCAAAAAATTGGTGAAAATGTCTATGCGTCTTATACAGTGAATGTTGACAAAGCCCTGCCCACCCGCCGGCCCCCACCCTTTGGCCTCTGCCTCCCACCAATTTGCCTCCTTGCATCAAATAGCAAACACCATGGTTCACTTCAGCATAGCCTGGTTTAGCAGCTGATTATAGGTTGGATTGGCCTCCCGATGATCGGCTGTTCCAGGCTGCAAGGATCACCATCACCTATTGCTCCCTCTGCGCGCCCCATTTTCTGCCTCCACATCCCATTTTTAGTCTCCGCGCATCTCATTTTTGTCTCATTCTGGGCAGTGGGGATTGGGCCAGGCAGAAAATGGGGCATACAGAGGCCAAAAATAGGGTACGTGGAGGCCACAAAATGGAGCGTGCAATAGGTGATGGCAATCCCTGCAGCCTGAAACAGCTGATTGTTGGGAGGCCGATCCATCCGACAATCAGTTGCTTCTGCTAATCAGGCTGTGTTGAAACGGACCAGGCTGTTTGCTGCAAGGGGGCAAATTGCTGGGAGGCAAAGGCAGATTTTTTTTTTTCTTGTTTTCCTCCCCAAAAGCTAGGTGCGTCTTATACTTCGGAGTGTCTTATACTCTGAAAAATATGGTAGAAAGCTTTACACAGTGGAAACCCATTGTACTCCAACTGGGGCATTATTTGCGTAAGTCTCCTCCTCCCCACCCATCCCCAAGCTTGGAGAAAAAACAATTAGTTCTTCAGATCTACGACTTCACATTGGTCATCTGTATAGATGACAGCTCTTCTCTTTCAACTTTCTCTCAGATGTCTTTGTCTTCTGCTTTATCTTTCTTCAAGATTTATTTTTTATGTAGAAATGCATTCGTATTTCTTCTCAGGGCTCAGTCCCTGGACATAGGAAACATTTTCAAATAGGAAGTGTGTAAATCTAGTGCTAATATTTTATTAAGGATTTCAAGAGCTGGAGTTTCTGTCCTTTGCTTGTGATCAGCAGCACAAAATAGGTTTCAATAGGTTGAATTTCTCTTCTGCAAACTTTATTCAAAGTCAGGCTGGCTTTTGGGGAGGAAGGGTTGCAAATCAGTTATAATCAATGGAAATGATGAGTGATTTTTTACCTGTGGCTCCCTCACAGAAAGCTTAGTATCAATGGAAAGATATCTTGGCAGGAGACAATTGTAATTCCCCCTTTTGCCTTCTAATTTTTAAAAAAGGAGACAGAAAATCTGATGGCTATAGAACATTCACAGAAGGAAAATAAAGGGGGGATTATATTTGTCTACTCATATATCATCTATCTATCATCATCTACCATTTATCTTCTATCTCTCCATTGATTTTCTATCAATCATCATCTATCATCTAATTATATATCATCTATCTCAATTGATTTTCTCCCCCTCCCTCCCTCCCTCCCTCCCTCCCTTCCCCTCTCTTTTTTCTCTCTCTCTCTCTATCTATCTATCTGCTATCTAGATATGCCAATTTATACCCATTTATTTCAGTGATATTTACTTTCACTGAAGTGTGCAAAAAACCACAGCTATTGGATCACATATATACCTTAATGTATATTATTATTATTATTATTACTACTACTATTATTATTAAAAATGACAGTATACACAGCAAACGAGATAACTATGCTGGGTTTCGTATCACAAATCACTAGTTGAACACTTCTCAAGTGTTTAGGACTTGCATGATGTATTGGCGGATTATGCGAGCAGATCCCAGTAAGGTGGCCTTCTGCAGCTGACCAATGGTGATCTTGTCAGCGCCAATTGTTTTTAAGTGCTTGCCTAGGTCTTTAGGCACAGCACCCAGTGTGCCGATTACCACTGGAACCACCTACACTGGTTTAGGCCAGAGTTTCTGCAGTTCGATTCTCAAGTCCTGATATCTGGTAACTTTTTCAAGTTGTTTCTTGTTGATTCTGCTGTCACCAGGTATGGCAATGTGATCCACACATCATCATCATCATTTTCAAGAAAACAAATTTTCAAGTAGGTCTATGTAGAATTGTAAGGGTGTAAAGGTCAGTGTAAAAAAAATGAAATAATTATTTCAAACTTTTTAGCCTATGCACAAGGCAAGCCTAAATATATTTGTTCTAAGAAATGATGATTATTCTTTAATTAGCTGCCCTATTTTGTCATCCAGCATAAACACTAAGATGGCACACAATGGCATTCTCCTATGGTTTGATGTACATGTATAAGACCACTAGCAATGATAAACATGTGTACATTGCTCTAAGACAATGCTATGAAAAAAAAGAGGCCCATATGATTACTGGGTTTTATTTATGAGCAAAAGAAGACAGAGATGATGCAATTGTATTCCATATTAAAGGCATTTTATACAGCAAGATGAGGTGGTGATTTCCTAGCACTATAATTTTGTTGTCTGAATTTGGGAGTCAAGAAACACCAGAGAGACAGATTAGAAATGCAAAGTAGAAATGGTTTAGTCATTGTTGACCCAGAAAACTACCAAAGCGTCTTCTGTCAAAAATATATATTTACATTTCTCCAAATACATTCTTCCCTGAGAATGATTGTGACCTCTGCTAAGTGAATTACTTGGTAATCCTCATGTGTCTGTTAATATTGTTCAGCAAACCTGTATTTACCAAGCAAATCTTATTAAGCAATCTGCCTCTCGTATGTTAGAAGACCTGCCTAATAATCCCCAAATCTTTTTACACACAGCAGCTCAGGCCATCACAACAAAGAATGAATTTTGATTGACAGAACTGCAATAGGAAATAATGCCTGGAAATTGCCAGTGGAAAATGAAGAACGCCCAAATCAAGGTTTTCAATCTTTCGTTATAAACTTCAGCCAGTAATTTCTTTCCAGGGCTTGTGTGTGAACTTCCAGAAAAATGAAGTGACCCTAACATCTGCAAAGCTTATACTAACAGAGAAATCAATTAATATTCATATGGGAGAAGATACAAGAAAAATGAATTTGTTTAAGCCATGAATGATTGCATTTGAAATTGAGATTGCAGCAGAAAGCAAGGATATAGGCCACACGGAATTTTTCTTCTGAGATGCCAAAGAAGTAACAGATTCACTTTTAATGATAATTAACTAGTAGCCAATTGGATGGGCCAAGCAAGATAGAAATGGTTTCTGATTTACCCAATGGGGTTACAGATACATTTATATTTTGCCCTCTCTCTCTAAAATTACATCATGGAATAACAGAATTGGAAGGGACCTTGGAGATCTTCTAGTCCAGCCCCCTGCTCAAGTTCATTTCAGTCAAATAGCTGTCTAGTTTCTTCTGAAAAGCCTGCAGTGATAGAGCAACCATAACTTCCTAAGGCAAGTTGTTCCACTGGTTGATTGTTCTCACTGTCAGGAAGTTTCTCTTTAATTCTAGGTTGCTTCTCTCTCTGATTAGCTTCCATCCATTCTTTCTTGCCTTGCCTTCTGGTGCTTTGGAAAATAGTTTGACCCTCTCATCTTTGTGGCAGCCCCTCAAATATTGGGACACTGCTATCAGGTCTCCCCTAGTTCTTCATTTCACTAGTCTAGACATACCCAATTCCTGTTACCGTTTTAGCCTCGAGCCCCCTATAATCATCATTTTTCCTTCCCATAAGCTACTCTTTCTACTCTTCAAACCCCTACATTAGAAGTTCATTTCTCTTTTTTTAAATAGCAGAAGTCCATAAAAGCTTTCATTTCACTGATAAATGTACTTGATCATTTTTCTGTAATCAAACAAGTAAATTTTGCCATCTCTGCTAGTTCTGTCATCTTCATCAACCATTCCTCCTCTGTTGATATTTCAGAATCTTTCCATTTTGCATAATATTCTCACAGCTGTAATCATACATAAGAAATAATTTACCATGGCTTTTTCGCCCTAAATGGCTGTCCATTAATTCTCAATTGTTTTTTTTTTTTTAATCCTTGGTTTTCTCACGGACTCCAATTTTTTTTTTATTCCAAGTGGGTTGGTGAAGCTGTGCAAATGTCTTAGCTAACCACTATGTTTGAACTATAGGTCTGAACTACATTGATGATTCAGAGAAGTGATCAAAACACCCCTGAATTACTTTATCAAGGAAAGTTATTTCTCTTTTTTTCTTAACAGGAATGTCTGCTGAACTATATTTAAAAATGAAGTTAGAACCATTGTAACTGTGAGTACCAATTCCTTGATATATTTTTTAACATATTCCCTTGTCGTCTATCATCACCTAATTAAGATATCATTCATTTATTTACTACCGCTGCTGCTGCCTTCTCTCAGTTGACATTATCTTTATGAAAATGACTTCCCAACTACAGTATTTTATGGTGCAGAAATATGATCTGTGATATCACCTGGCTGACTCAATCTGTCACTACATGCTACAAGGAGCAACCTTAAATGGTCTTAAAGTCACACTGCAGTTTTGGGGGATGGTGCATGTACCATGTTAAGTAACACTATCTGTTGGGGTCCAGATTCTGGTAAATCATTCAAACTTTATGTAATATTAATGAAAGTCCTTCTGTCTTGGTAGGAAAAAATAGGAAAGATATGAACGCAAACTGACTGAAAGAGGCCAGGGATTCTCAAACAGTATGATGACTGGCCAAACAAAAATAAATGCCAAGAAAACTAAACTATTATCTTGATGCAGCTACTATTTTCAATCTCCTGGGCAGAGAAGGTCCCATTTAAGGTTCAACTTCTTTCTGTTCAGGCATCATGCAGGTCTCAGGAAGAAATTTTTCTTGATATGTGCACTCCAGGAGATCACTGAATGTGTAGATTGGATTGATCTAACATGGCAAGTTGATTTATTTGGGGAACAAAAAGATGTTCAGCTCAGGCGCAAATACGTCTCCAATTGTTTGACCGCTTCCAAAGCCAAGAATTCAATTTGAGGTTTCAGGATGAACCAACAATTTGATGCAGGAAATTGATTTGAGATTTGATTGCGTTGCCAGTAAATATCCAAATCGAATATTTGCTTAGCCAAAATATGTCCCTGATTGAATTGTGTGTAATATTATGGGGAATACATTGGTCCTTCCTGAAATATGGCAGGACAAAAACACGAGCCAGTAGGGCATGGACAGTGATAGCAACAAATCTTGGCTTGCAGAGAATAATGTAATACAATAATATAGTTCTAGTAAAACTTGGGAAGGATTGGCTGTAATAAAGGTTGAGTGGAGTTTTTGAAGATTGTCCTCTGATAGGGTTCTCCTCACCTTCTGGTCAAGTTATTGGGATCATTTGACCCTACAGCTTGTTGGGCCTGCTGTAGAAATTGCAGGAATAAATTGGTCCCTGATTGATTGATTAATTGATTGATTGATTGAGGAACTTACTACTTAGCAGTTTCAAATTTAAAGTCTCTTAAAATATTTTGGGTTGCACAATCAGCCAGCTGTTTAGACTGGATTTGGCATATTTGTCCACCTATTGAGTTCTTCTAAGGATTTGGGATAGACAGACTTTATTGTTTAAATACTATTAAAGGTGTGATTAATTAATTTCCCTCTGGCTTCCTCACTTCATGCTAATAGGACATCTGAAAATAGTCCATACATCCAAAATAGAAGCTTGTCTCCCTGCCTTTGAGAGCCTTCAAGGGTCATCAATGCTGCCCCATTCTTTTATGGATGTTGCCACCTGTGGTTTGTTGCCAATTAGTGCAACAATAACCAACTTCTGACATTGAGGTTGCCTCCTTCATGTAATTAGATTCTTGAAGAGAAGATGAGCCGCTGTGAAAAGTGTGGCCCATGAAATCCTGTTGAATAGGCCCCCTCCTTCCCTTGTTGTCTGATGTTCCCCCCACTCCTCGGGAGCAGACTGAAATAATGATAGTAGTTATCTCATTCTATTATTTTGCAATTGCTTGACAAGCAATGGGTCATTCCCATCCACCATTTTCCCTGCAGGCAAGCGTTCCACAGGAGTGATATGAGGCAGTAATGAAACCCTGGCAGCACTCACTATTATATCAATACAGCATGAACTTCCTTAACTACAATTATTTCCTTCTTATCTAGCCCACTGTTTATGAACTGCACAACTTGGGAAATGGATTGTAAAACTCTCCATAGCTGTTCAGACAAGTCTTTGAATGCATTGTTCTCCAGTTGGATAGGATTAAATGAAAGGCTTTCCATACTTGGGTTTTGTAGTGAGTCAGTGTGTTGGAGAGATGTTAAAAGAAATCTGACACAGATTTCTTTTTTCTTCCAGTAAAATTTTCAGTCCACCAAATCTGGATTCAGTGCAGATAGTAATAATTGCATGGAGCCTTTTCTCATTATTGCTGGCAAGGAATGTTTAAATCACAGTATTTTAGGCGGGTTCACACAAATTTGGAAGGATGGATGGATGATATGACTGATTTATGCAAGCTTTAGTATAAGTCTGAGTAGAATAGAATATAATTCTTTAATGGCCAAATGTGATTGGACACACAAGGAATTTATCTTCAGTGCATATGCTCTCAGTGTACATTAAAAAATACATTCATCAAGAATCATAAGATACATAAAGGTACATAAAAATACATTCATCAAGAATCATAAGATACCTAAAGATACATAAAAATTCATTCATCAAGAATCATAAGATACAACACTTAGTGATAGTCATAGGATACTAAATAAGCAATCAAATCATACTAGGAAACTAAATAAAACTATAAATTATACAGATACAAGCAATAAGGTTACAGTCATAAGTGGGAGGAGATAAGGAATAGAATAGAATAGAATAGAATAGAATAGAATAGAATAGATGGAATGGAATAGAATAGAATATATGGAATAGAATAGAATAGATGGAATGGAATGGAATGGAATGGAATAGAATAGAATAGAATAGAATAGAATATATGGAATAGAATAGAATAGAATAGAATAGAATAGAATAGAATAGAATATATGGAATGGAATAGAATAGAATAGAATAGAATAGAATATATGGAATGGAATAGAATAGAATAGAATACTTTATTGGCCAAGTGTGATTGGACCCACAAGGAATTTGTCTTGGTGTAAATACTCTCAGTATACATAAAGAAAAGGTACATTCGTTAAGAATCAAGAATCATAACGTACAACACTTAATGATAGTCATAGGGTACAATCAACAATCAAATCAAGGATAAGAAGGATGAGCCTGGTGAGATTCAAACTGCCAAATTGCAGGCAGCCAGCAGTCAGGAGAAATAGCCTGCAGTACTGCATTCTAACCACTGCACCACTGTGGCTCTAAGTTAATAAGAATAAGTTAAAATAAAGTCTCCCTGAAGTCAGTTCAACTTCTGATGATTATATGGAAATATCCATATTGTTGTTTCCTTGGCACTGGAATCATCCATTGGTTTAATGATGATACTCAATTATCTTCATTCTGGGCTAAATGGAAGTTGTGGATGACCATCAGGAGTTTTTCAGAGTCTGCTTCAGACTCATCCTTAGCAAGACAGAATGACTATTAAATCCCCGAACTACAAATTGACTATCTGTGATTGATGCCCCCAAAAGGGTAGACCGACAACTTGGGGTTCCTCCTGGCTTCACCTATTTTTATTCTTGATAGAGATGAACCTTAGGAAAGCTGTTACCCAATGTTGGCTGGAATATCAGTTTTTGGCCTGAAATAGAATAGATAAGAAGAAGTTGGTCACTCATATTCATGTCATCTCTCATTTAGATGACTGCAACTCCACTTTATTTGGGGCTGCCCTGGAAGACATCTTTCAACTGAAAGCAGTTTTCCAAGTTTTACAGCATTCACTTCATCCCTGCCTTGTAATGTTACTGCTAGAGGCATTGAATACCACCATGTTTTTGAGAGAAACATAGAGATGGCTGTTATTTATAAAGCTTTATATATCTTGAGGCTTGGGTATATGGCCTATCCCAGACAGAGTCAGTTTACCCAGTTTGAACAAGTAGAGAACTCCTACGAAAAGAACTCAGTTGTAATAATAATAATAATAATAATAATAATAATAATAATAATAATAATAATAATAATAATAATAATAATAATAATAATAATAATAATAATAATAATAATAATAATAATAATAATAATAATATTTATTTATATACCGCTCCTCTCTCGAAAGACTTGGAGCAGTACACAGCCATACAATTAAAACAATAAATATGTGAAAAGTTAAAACTAAATTAAACTAAGGCCCTGGCTGTATGAGGTGTGACAAGAGGGAACATCCTTTAAATAAGTTGAACTCCCAGGGCAATGATTTTTTATTTATTTATTTATTTTAAATCAAATTTATTTGTCTCCCATCTTGTGGTTCAAGGTGATTCTGAGCAGGTTATGACAAGATTACAACAACAAAATTACAACCATTTTATTTTAACTTACAACAAAATTCTTACTCTCGCAGCCCTTCAAATGTTTTTTTATAAAGTAGGCTGTTCTGGAAGACCTTTGGAATTGAGTACTTATGTGTTATTGGTGAAAGAAGGATGAATAGTTGAATATCACTATTGTAGTAGATGTTTTATTATTGCTGGATTTATGACTGCCTTGGTATTGTATTACATTTTTGCTAGTATATATGCCACTTAGTGATTCTTACATTAAAGCCATCTACACATCATAAACAGAATAGGAAGTAGCTTGCTATTGCTTCTCTGGGATTTATTTATTTTTTTTAAAGAAAACCCTTCTTAATCTAGTCTACCACACTGGGAGTTTTTGGTAACACCCTCCTGATCATTCAGCTTGAACGTTATCTAAATATGAATGATTTCTGATCCAGCTTTGCCTTTATAAAACTAACCAAGTTTGGCAAGGCACTGCCACCTGCTGAGACATTCCAATGAGGAGTTAATGGTTTGTTTGTTTTTTTAAGAGGGGGAGTCACAATGGAAATTCAAATCAAGCAAAGATTTTAAAAATATCATGGAGATTTTGTAAACTGAGAGAGAGGGTGATGGCCATACATGGTTTATGTGGGAAAGATGCTTATGGCAACTTATCCAGGACAGGTACATAATACAATAACAGGATACAATAACAGGATAACAAAGTTGGAATGGATCTTGAGGTTTTCTAGTCCAACCCCCTACTCAAGCAAGAAACCCTATACAATTTCAGACACATGGTTGTGTCCAATCTCTTCTTAAAAACCTCCACTGTTGGAACAATCACAACTTCTGGAGGCACATTGTTCCACTGATTCATTGTTCTATCTGTCAGGAAATTTCTTCTTAGTTCTGGGTTGGTTTTCTTCTTGATTAGTTTCCATTTGTGGCTTCTTGTCTTGCCTTCCTGTCTTCCATCCATTGCTATTTATTTGTTTGTTTATTTATTTATTTGTTTGTTTATTATTTATTTTTTATCTATCTATCTATCTATCTATCTATCTATCTATCTATCTATCTATCTATCTATTTGTTTGTCAATTGCTTACAAGATAATAGGTATAAGTAAAAGCATAGTTATGAATACATAGATACACATCAGAACAATAAAAAAAATAAAAGAAACGATAGGACAAGGACGGTAGGCGCATTGGTGCGCTTATGCACGCCCCCTACAGACCTCTTAGGAAAGAGGTGAGGTCAATAGTAGACAGTCTAAGGTTAAAGTTTTTGGGGTTTGGGGAAGAAACCACAGAGTCAGGTAAAATATTCCAGACATTGACAACTCTGTTGCTGAAGTCGTATTTCTTGCAATCAACTTTGGTGCGGTTAACCTTGAGTTTGTATCTATTGTTTGCTCTTGTGTTGTTATGGTTGAAGATGAAGTATTCATTGACAGGTAGAACATTGCAATGTATGATTTTATATACTATACTTAGATCGGACCGAAGGCAGCATAGTTCTAGGTTTTCTAGGTCTAGAATTTCGAGTCTGGTGGCATAAGGTATTCTGCAATGAGTAGAGGAGTGGAGAATTCTTCTTGTGAAATATTTCTGGACTTTCTCAACTGTATTAATATCAGATACGTAATGTGGGTTTCAGAGTGTGAGCTGTATTCGAGTATTGGTCTAGCAAATATTTTCTATGCTCTAGTTATTAGTGTAATATTACCAGAGAAAAAACTACATAAGATTAGGTTAATAACTCTTAATGCCTTTTTGGCTATGTAGTTACAGTGGGCTCTAGCACTTAGCTCATTAGAGATGAGTACTCCAAGATCCTTGACAGAGTTTGGATCATCAACAAGGTCTTGACTATTTAGCCTGTATTTTATTTTCTGATTTTTTTTGCCAATATGTAAGACAGAGCATTTGTTTGTTGAGATTTGAAGTTGCCATTTGTTTGACCATTCTGATACATAGTCGAAGTATTTTTGGAGGGTAGCAGTATTGTCTGTGGTGTTGAATAGCTTTACATCATCAGTGAAGAGAACACAGTTGTCCTGCCTAAGGTGCAAAACAGTGCTGCATCTGTAGAAAGGCATTTTCTTCAGATCCAGCGAAGAAGATTTTAAAGAGAGAAGAGAACAGGTAGTCCTAACCTGCTTAGCGCGCAAAAATTAAACACTGTTTGGTAAACAGTTGGCAACCAATGCTCATCCTTCTCTACAGACAACTTATATCCTTTGAATCTTGTGCTGTTCCACTTCCAAATTCCAGACATTTTTAAAGAGTAGCTTCTGGCACTAAGTAAGCCTGTCAATCTACAGCAATAACCTTTATCCCTCTTATTATATACATTACCAAAATTGGTAAGGTTATATAAGTCTGATGTAAGGTATCATTAAAAAGGCACCCTGGGTATTTATTATAACCCTAGGGAAAAATCGCTTATTTGGAATGTTATGACTTTAAAAAAAAAAAAAAAAACCCATAATATCGGTTGCTTCATTACCTCTTTTTTGGAAATAATAAAAAAGAGCAAACATGGCCTTGGTTCTGTTGAAGAACATTAAGTAACTCAGAGGAGGTTTAGACAGGTATATCATCAAGGATTTGCTTTTTCAAAGAGAGATGTCAATCATTTTCCATCATGTATGTCTGCGAGTGAAATGAGGGAAGGTTTTCCATAAAGGTGCCATCATTTCCCCAAGTTTCTCTAAAACTTAACTTTTAAATTTGATATGGGTTAAGCATTACCCACCGTTATTAAGTATTGTGGCTGTATGTTTCCTCACCTCTTGCTCAAAATTTAATCTTGATTTGGAAGCAACAATGACAAATGACCATCAGATCCTGAAAAGTGTCTGATCTTGAACACATCGCATAAAGACCACATGGGCAGCATAAAAATTTAATAAACAAACCAAATAAATATCCTTCTCTAAAACATTCCAGTCCAAAATAAGGCATCCCCCAGCTGTGTCTTTTGGGTATTTGGTTTTAAATGTGTTGTGATTTGGTTTTTAAAAAGAAAGAAATAAAGAAAACTAAAAAACCAACTGGGAACAATTAACCTTAAATAACAACAGTGAAACAATAACAAATACCTTCTGTAGTCCATGTAGACTTTGTTTCAGCTCAAATCCAAAGCAAAATATCTAAACTGCTCCCAAGTGAAGTTCATGGATGCAACTTGTACCAAACCTTTGGCGCTTTTAAACAAATCTGAATTATTAAATATGTAAATATGTTTATTGTACATTCTATTTCCTTTCCACGAAAGTACCAGGAAATTGATGTGTCTTTCATTCTGGAACTGTTTGCATGCCCTTTCCTTTTTTTTCCCTCTCCTTTTTGAATAATATTTAGTTCCCCTAAGTGAGAGAGCTGATCGCAATGACTACTGTAGATTATTTTCTATGAAGTTTCCCAGTCTGCCAAATGAGGCAGTTCATATAAAACCCCTTCCCAAATGTTGGCAAACAGTAATGCAGCCAAGAATTTCAATGAGTGTTTTCAGTAAGTCTCCTAAAACGTACCTGGTGTTAGAGGCAGGCGTGAGTTTTGAAACAGAATGGATTCTGAAACAATCATGTTCATTTTCCATAATTCTATAGTAGAGAAGCATCTCCTAAGAAGCACTGTGGGCAATTAAATTAATATTTGCTAGCCAGACTTTCAAAGAGGATCCCAGGGTGTACATCAGCTGGGAGTCTTCCTAGAACTATAGACCCCAAAATGCCATATGCTAATGCTATGCTTGATTCATTACTTAAGTCATATTTTATGGTGGGAAGAGATGGCTCCTTGGAGAATGGATGTAATTGTCTCTTTGATAATACTGCTTAAATGAAATTCAACTGTATGAAAATGCACAGAAAGAGGAAGAAAACTAGCTTTAGAAATCTTATCACACTCCATCACAAGCTGATCAGAGATCTCTTGCTGAAATCTAGACAAGGCCCTTAATCACCGGCACTCTTGCTCATCCAAAGAATTGGACTATCCTACTTTTAATTTATCAAAGTCAATCAATCAATCAGAGTAGAGCAAGAAGAGAGCTTGGAGGTCTTCTAGTCCAACCCTCTCCTAAAGCAGGAGACCCTGTACCATTTCAGCTAGGTTGCTGTTCAGTATTTTCTTAAAAACCTCCAGTGATGAAGCATCCACAACTTCTAACTACTACCGGTATAATTGTCCTCACTGTTAGGACAATTATTTCTCCTTAATTCCAGGTTGCTTCTCTCCTTGATTAGTTTCCATCCATTGTTTCTTGTCTTGCTTTTGGGTACTTTGGAAAATAAGTTGACCCCCTCCTCTTTATTGCTTCCTCTCAAATACTGGAGTACTGCTATCATATCACTCCTTAGCCCTTCTTTTCCCTAGACTGGCAATATCCAATTCCTGCAACTGTTCTTCATATGTTTTTTCTCCAGACCTTTAATCATCTGAATTGCTCTGTATTCAATTTGTGGGATGGGGAGGAAGAAATATCTTGCTGGCTGGGTGTGACTTCGAAGGAACATAATCAATAAAATCAATGTTCTGACCAGCAAAAGTCCAACAATTGTAAATTATTATTATTATTATTATTATTATTATTATTATTATTATTATTATTATTATTATTATTACCAGTAGTAATAAGTCCCTTGGATGCAGTCCCAAAACAACTGGAGCACCACTTAAACACCATCGGTGGCATTGACAAATTTGCCACCAGTCAATTGCAGAAGGCAGCTTTACTTGGAACTGCTTCCATCCTGCAGCGCTATCTGTAGCACCATCAAACATCCAGATTTGCCAATCTCAGGTCCTTGGTAAGGACTCAATAGGTAGACAAAAATGCCAAACCCAATCTGAACCTCTGGCTGACTGTGATTAATAATAATAATAATAATAATAATAATAATAATAATGAGGAGGAGGAGGAGGAGGAGAAGAAGAAGAAGAAGAAGAAGAAGAAGAAGAAGAAGAAGAAGAAGAAGAAGAAGAAGAAGAAGAAGAAGAAGAAGAAGAAGAAGAAGAAGAAGAAGAAGAAGAAGAAGAAGAAATCAGTGTTCTTAATTGAGAGAAAAGAAGAGAATCTATTAACTAGTATGAGGCTTAAGAACCTTCCAGGCTCTACAGGGTTGCCTCCAACCAAGTGCATAATAACTCAGCACTGTTTTAGTTCACTTGATTTATTTTGCAATCTCTTCTAGTAGGAGAGATGTGAATTTCCTGAATTACAGTTGAGGAATGTTGATGAAGGGAGGAAAATGTTTCCTGTTATAGAGCCAATCGCTTATCATTTGTGCAATATATGTGCCCAGCTAGGCTCAAAAATGCACCGCTCACTTAGCTTGGATTACATTACTCTTCTAAGCCTGGTGAAGAAAAGATCAGGAGTTAAATGGCAAGCTTGGTGAACAAACCACTGGTAAAATCTAAAAGTTGAGCTACAAGTATTTTCTATTATTTCACACTTCTGGAGTCTTCAGCCTCCCTAGTTTCTCATGCATTACTTAGATCTTAAGAGAAGCTACATGTGGAAGGAATTCTTCTTATGTCCTCCCCATCTCATCTCAGCCCCAATAGAATAGAATAGAATACTTTATTGGCCAAGTGTGATTGGACACACAAGGAATTTGTCTTGGTGTAAATACTCTCAGTATACATAAAGAAGGAACATTCGTTAAGAATCAAGAAAATGTACAACACTTAATGATAGTCATAGGGTACAATCAACATCAAATCATACTAGGAAACAGGATACAAGCAACAAAGTTACAGTCACAAGTGGGAGGGGATGGGTGATAAGGAGTGATGAGAAGATTAATAGTAGTGTACACTTTGTAAATAGTTGAACAGTGTTGAGGGAATTATTTGTTTAGCAAAGTGATGGCTTTCAGGAAAAAACTGTTCTTGTGTCTAGTTGTTCTGGCGTGCAGTGCTCTATAGCGTCATTTTGAGGGAAGGAGTTGAAACAGTTTATGTCCAGGATTGAGGGGTCTGTAAATATTTTCACATGTAACTGCTATCACTGCTAAGCAGGAATCCTGGTCATGGGAACCTGAAAGATTTCTCTGCTTCTCCTGGAAGTATTTGGAGAGATTGTCCATTCAGATTCTGTGCTCACACATTTTTGAAATAATCATTTGTTTTTTGTTCTAAAAGAGACATTGCCATCTGTATTACTTTTTTTAACCAATGTGTCTTGTACTTAGTTTGGAAAGCCACTTTTTGGGGGGAGGGGAGAGATGATTTTAAACTTATGTTTTAAAAAATAGGATTTACAAGACTGAGAACATCCCCAGTGTTTCAACGGGATGATTTTTCTCAATCTTTTTCTAAAGCCATTTTAGATGACACATGAAAGCTATTTGAAGTTTTGAAAAATGTGATGTACAGCCATTTCAAAAGAGAAGCTGAGTGTACTTCTGAAATTGCCGAGGGATTTTCACCTGGGAGCAAATTGTAGCCAATCTATAATTGGGATGGCTTTGATAAAACAAGTTGCAAAAATTGTGTACGCATTCTTCTCAAGAACAAGGCGTAAATTCTCCTGTGCATTTTTCTTTTCATTGTCCATAGAGATGAATATATGGTGAAAGTTGTCTTATTAGGGGAATTGAGAGTTCTTAATAAAACATCAAATATAGCTTAAGGAAGTTTGTGATACAATAAAACCTTATGTGATGGGAAGAATTTAAATTTTCCATAAGTCTCAGATGGTGGTGAATTCAAAATTTGACAACGGCGTTGATCAAAGAGATTAGCTTATAAGAATTGCAGTTTTGACTTTAAAGAAAGAAACTGAACAAGATAGTTTTCTGTCACAGTATTTAGCCACATTTGCCCTAATGCTGGGCAAACTTCCAACTTCAGAAGAAAAAAAGTTTGAGTAAAGGAAAGGAACACATCATAATATCAGCTTTCAGAATTCACAAACAGCTTCAAAACTAAATGGATGTTTTGTTCAAAATAGGAGGGCAATACTCAAACTCTTCATAAAGAAAGCATAATACACACTGCCGCAACCCAGATTTAATTATATTTCCATATGGCTGAGTACTGATTTATATGATTTACATAGTTTCAAATTGTTAGCCCTTCAACATAAGCTGGAACAGACACAGCAAGGATTACTTTACTGTATTGTGTAGTAAGGTAAAGATAAAGGTTCCCCTTGCACATACATGCTGGTTGTTTCCGGCTCTAGGGGACGGTGCTCATCTCCATTACAAAGCCAAAGGGTCAGTACTATCCAAAGACATCTCCATGGTCATGTGGCTGGCATAACTAAATGCCGAAGGTGCACAGAATGCTGTTATCTGCCCACCAAAGTGGTCCCTATTTTTCTACTTGCATTTTTTACATAGTTTCTAACTGCTAGGTTGGCAGAAACTGGGACAAGGAACGGGAGCTCACTCCATTTACGTGGCGGCTAGGGATTCGAACCGCCAAACTGCCGACCTTTCTGATCAACAAGCTCAGCATCTTAGCCACTGAGCCATGTAGGGTATGACAATAGAATATTGAAAGCCAGTCAGAGATTCCCTGTGTCTCCACATGCCAAATTGGATCAAATTAGGGTTATTTTGGGGTCTCTTTCTCACACTTACTTTTGCTGAAAACCAAGTTGTTTGTTTTCTCTTTTTATCTCTTAGCAATTTTGGGTAATGAAATATAATCTGGTTTCCCAGGAGGAAGGGAGTGCATTCCAGAAGAGCAAGAGACAACCTATTTCTGATAGCTTGTGTGAGTGAAAATGGGTGAAAACAGCTCCTCCACAATAGTTCCCAGAAAATATGCTTTATATGGCTAGAAGACTGCTTTAGTTTGGCAAGATTCTTTCTATGGGTGAGGAACAATAAAGGAATCTGCTTGGAGGAATTGAAGCATGTCTTTCTTAGTTTTGGGAATCTGACATCAATCTTGCCAAACTCAAGCAAAGTACTCTTAAGAAGGATCTGTCTTCACCCTCTTTCTCTCTGAATTGAGCTGTCTCTTGCTTCTCTGGAATGTACCCTTTCCTTCCTGGGAATTCAGACTATATCCCATCACATTCCATGAATGGATCTTGTATTCCTTCATCAACATTATCTCTGCATTCTCGTACACAGACAAGCAAACACGCACATACACACAAACACACACACACACACACTATTCCATAGCTTCTGTCTCACTGTTCGTTTTTTAATGAACAATGCTAGAAGTTAAACTTGAGATTTTTCCCATGCAAGACACATACTCAACCATTAAGTTACACCTATTGACATCACCATAATGAGTGAAGATACAGGAATATTTATTTGTTTATTAGATTTTTTTTAATCCCTCCTTTATTATCGTAGATAATATTATCTATGTTATCAAGTTATCAGTTATCAAGTAGAGGCCAATTATCTGTAGCATAACTTTAGACTGTTCTGTCAAGAATACACATGTTCCTGACTGCAACTGTTGTTTGTGGAATTTATCAAGACATCAAAAACTGTAGACTTTCATACCTGGGGGATTGACAAAGAATTATTATATACAGCACAAGAAAGAAAAATATGCCCTTTATTTTTAGCCATGTATTGTTGATATATGTTGTCGGTCAACATTTGAATTCGTCTTCTGTTGACAAAAAGAGGACTGCTGAGCAATTGATTCAGCTTTCTAGAGCTGCTTTGTTTATCACATATATTTCCAGGACTTCTTGAATTTTTAATACAATATAATAATGTGTGTGTGTTTGTGTGTGTGTGTGTGTGTATCAACAAAACTATCCATTTCCTTTATTTTTTTTTCGGTATAATACAATATTTACTTAATACAAATATATACTGGAGGTTACCCCCACACAAAATAATACAGAAGACAATGATTATGCTGCCCCGCAAGATGTGGTTATAATCTTGAGCAAGTTCTCTCCTAATAAAGAGAAGCTTTAAGAAAAGATTGGGAAGTGGACAATTTTTTCTCACTATATGGGTGGGCATGGTTTTATTTTATTTTATTTATTTATTTGATTTGTCAATCATTTACAAGATAATAGGTATAAATATAAACATGAGTAAGAATACAGAAAATAGGTACAATTTAATGAGGACATTAGGACAGGGATGGGAGGCATGATGGTGCACTTATGCACGCCCCTTACAGACTTCTTAGGAATGGCGTGAGGTCAATAGTGGATAGTTTGAGGTTAAAGGAGTGGAGGTTTGAGGATGTAACTACAGAGTCAGGTAGTGCATTCCTGGCATTGACCACTCTGTTGCTGAAGTCGTACTGACATTTCTAAATCGCTCTTTGGAAAATGACGATCTAGCAACCTTTCCTTGTTCCTTGTTAATACAACAGACCTTCTTCAATCTTCTCCTTTTCACTGAAATCAGAAGAACTATTTCTTTCTGGGGGAGAGAGAGAAATAAAAGGAAACTCAACAGGAAGGACCCAATGTTGCCTCCAGCACCTTCTAAAAATGGATAGAGACAAAAAAAGAGCGAGAGAGCTATTGTGCTCTTTGC
Organism: Bungarus multicinctus; assembly: GCA_023653725.1. Classification (NCBI taxonomy): domain Eukaryota; kingdom Metazoa; phylum Chordata; class Lepidosauria; order Squamata; family Elapidae; genus Bungarus; species Bungarus multicinctus. The sequence continues at coordinate 15,062,803 of CM042841.1, forward strand.
AATCTTGCCTTTTATTGAAATTTAATATAGCCAAGAAGGTAAAAACCTTAATTTCCCCCCTTCCCCTTTGTAAATCTGGTTCTTCTCTGTATATCATTATATCTGAAATTTAGAAAGCTAAGTATATCTGTATTAACTCAACTTACCTCATCCCGTTTCCAAGAAATATATTCGAGATCAATTCCTATGTTCATACATGCTGCCTGCTGAACACAATTTGACTTTATGAAAATGGGGTGACCGTTAAGGGCCCATGGCTAGGACAAATTTTCATTCATACAAGCTAGGCCAGGCTCTGTTATTCATAAATTCCATTTCTATTTTTCTATGCCTCCGTTAATGGCTAATAATCATGTTCAGAATCTTGCTTGTGTTAATTGTTCTGAGAAAGCTTGACACCTGGACTTCCTTCCCTGCTTCAAAGGGGAGTAGAACTAATCAGACAATTTCTGATAATTGAGGCAGGGACAGGATTTTATCTTGGCTTCCCATCCATCACTTTCCAGGTACTTAGTCTTTCAAATTCACTCTTGTCTCTTGGCAGTAATTTCTCAAGGCTTGTCTTGATTAGAAGGAAATATGTGCATCTGAGTCTTAAATTAGCTAAAGAAGTGTAGTCTGAATTCTGATGGCCTTCCTCATGACTGGTTGGCTCCATGGAAATTGTGAGACATCCCAAAGAGGTGTTCTTCAGAGCAGCGTCTGCTCTGGATGGAAAAGAAAATAGAATTTGCCAAAAAATGGATGAACATATGCAAAATTGATGTCAACTCATGGCAGCTTACAAAAAAAAAATCAGAGTTAAAATATTGACTGTGGCAGCATAAGCAATCATGCTGACAATATCAAATATATATTTACTTAGCTAGTGCAGAGGTCTCCAAACTTGGCAACTTTAAGACTTGTGGACTTCAACTCCCAGAATTCCCCAGGCAGCTATGCTGGTTGAGGAATTCTGGGAGTTGAAGTCTACAAGTCTTAAAGTTGCCAAGTTTGGGGACCCCTGAGCTAGTGTATGACATAGAGTACATGGCTAACAATAGCAAAATATATAGGAAAAGAGCCCATAATTCTATGGTACATGAACGAAGGAAATGTGTAGTCAATTTTGTAAGGATGTATGAGGAATTCAATAAGTTGTATAAAAGTATTTTGAAATACATTGATTCATAAGAATTGAATAAATTTAAAATAAAATGTGGATGATAAAGGTATTTACAGTATCATCCATATAACCTTCAGTGGAAAAATTCCAATATCCAGATTAACCTAAGTAAGCAACATAATTGAATCACAAACTCAACTACCGCTACATTGTCCATGTAAGCATAGCCCTTTTCTCACCATTGAATTTCATCAATCCATGGAGTCACACATGCACATTCCCTAAGGCTGGAGAATTATTACTGGTCTTGTTCATCAACTGGTCATGCTATGTCCTAGTTATCGATAGCACTCCTCCTTTCTAAATCTTAGTCTAGTCCAGGGGTGTCAAAATCAATTTCATTGAGGGCCGCATCAGGGTTATGTTTGATTTTGGGGGGCCAGGGTGGGCATGGCCAGCATGATGTCACTTGTATTGAGGGGTGCCTGTGGTGGCCCGAGCATTCTGCCAGCGAAAACAGGCTCCCAACTTCCATTTTCAGCTGGGACAGACTCTTGTAATCCTCTGCCAGTGAAAATGGAGCTTGAGAGAGATGTGCATGGCTCTCCCAAGCTCTGTTTTTGCTGGCAGAGGCACTGTGGATTGGTCCTTCACTATACCTTACACATTGGTAAAAAAAAAAATCAGTACACCAAATACAGGCTAGGCGGATATGACCTCGTTGAGGACCCTCACTTTGTAAAGGACCTGGGAGTACTCATATCTAATGATCTAAGCGCCAGAGTTCACTGCAACAGCATTGCCAAAAAGGCATTAAGAGTTGTAAATCTAATCTTATGAAGCTTCTCCTCTGGAAATATTGAATTGCTAACTAGGGCATACAGAACCTTTGCTAGACCAATACTCGAATACAGTTCATCTGTCTGGAATCCGCACTGTACATCAGACATTAATACAATTGAGCGAGTCCAGTAGTATTTCACAAGAAGAGTACTACACTCCTCCGCTCACAACAGAATACCCTACATTAATCATTCATTTGACTAAACTATTTTTCCATCATTCTATACAAGATATTCTAAATTTCATTATAATTTAATCTAAACCATTCATCCAATGGTTATATATTTGGACAATCTTGAACTCAGCCACCTACGGTTGGACTTAAGCATAGTACACAAAATTATCTGCTACAATGTCCTATCAGTTAATGACTACTTCAGCTTCAATCGCAACAATACAAGAGCTCACAACAGATACAAACTCAATGTTAACTGCTCCAAACTTTATTGCAGAAAGTATGACTTCAGCAACAGGGTGGTCAATGCCTGGAATGCACTATCTGACTCTGTTGTTACATCCTCGAACCCCCCCACACCTTTATTTTATTTATTTATTTTATTTATTTATTCAATTTATATACCGCCCTTCTCCCGAGGGACTCAGGGCGGTGTACAGCCCGTCTAAAACCCCACAAAAATACAAAAGTTAAAAACGTATTAAATTAATATCGGCTGATTAATAAACTAACGACCCCACCCCCACCCTTAAAACCCCAATTTAAAATTAAATAAGATGGAGACCGAATTAAAACCATCTCAGCCCAGGCCAGCCTGCTCAAAGAGCCAGGTCTGAAGGCCCCCAGGTCCATGCCGGTATGGAGCTCCGGTGGCAGAGTATTCCAGAGGGCGGGGGCACCCACAGAGAAGGCCCTACTCCTCGGCGCCGCCAGACAACACACAGCGGCCGACGGCACCCGGAGCAGACCCTCTCTATGGGAACGCACCGGCCTGTTGGAGATCACTGGCAGAATGCAGTCCTGGAGGTAACCTGGTCCCATGCCATGGGTTGCCCTAAAGGTCAAAACTAGAACCTTAAAGCGAACCCGGAGAGCCATCGGCAACCAATGCAGCTCGCGCAGGAGAGGCGTCACATGGGCGCTACGTGACGCCCCCATGATCACCCGCGCGGCTGCATTTTGCACCAGCTGAAGTCTCCGGATGCTCCCCACAGGGAGCCCCATGTAGAGGGCATTACAATAGTCCAGGCGAGAGGTGACAAGGGCCTGAGTGACCGTGCGCATGGCGTCCCGATCCAGGAAGGGCCGCAACCGGTAGATCCGACGGATCTGATGAAACGCCCCCCTGGAGATGGCCGCGATGTGATGTTCAAGCGACAGCCGTACATCCAGGAGGACTCCCAGGTTGCCAGCCCTCTCTGTGGGGGGCAGAACTTCCCCCCCAATAGCCAGCGAAGGTGTCAGCTGGCTATATCAGGGCGCCGGAAACCACAGCCACTCGGTCTTGGATGGGTTGAGCTGAAGCCTGTTCCCGCCCATCCAATCCCGCACGGCCTCCAGGCACCTAGACATAGCCCCCACAGCATCGTTGGGGTGGTCCAGAGTGGAGATGTACAACTGGGTGTCATCTGCATACAGATGTCACCTCACTCCAAGACCACGGATGATCTCACCCAGCGGCTTCATGTAAATGTTGAACAAGAGGGGAGAGAGGACCGACCCCTGAGGCACCCCACAAACCAGGGGCCTAGAGGTGGACCTCTCCCCCCCCGCCAACACGAATTGCGAACGGTCGGAGAGGAAGGAGGAGAACCATCGAAGGATGGTTCCACCAATCCCCAACCCCTCCAACCGTCGCAACAAGATACTATGGTCGATAGTATCGAAAGCCGCCGAGAGGTCTAATAGGACCAGGACAGAGGAGAACCCTCTGTCACGAGCCCTCCAGAGATCATCGACCAACGCGACCAATGCCGTCTCAGTGCTATGTCCAGGCCTGAAGCCCGATTGGAACGGATCGAGGTAAGTAGCTTCCTCCAGTACTGGGGAAGCTGACGTGCCACCACACTCTCAACAACCTTCGCCACAAAGGGAAGGTTGGAGACTGGACGATAGTTGTTTAAAATAGCTGGGTCCAGGGAAGGCTTCTTGAGGAGGGGGCGCACCACCGCCGCCTTCAGGGCGGTAGGGAGCACCCCCTCTCTCAAAGAAGCATTGACAATCCCCTGGAGCCAGCCTCATGTCGTCTCCCTGGCGGCCGAAACCAGCCAGGAAGGGCACGGGTCCAATAAACAGTGGTGGCATTCAGACCCCCCAGCAACCTGTCCACACCCTCGGCGGTCACAGGGTCGAACTCCCCCCAGATAACACTCAAAAGACCTGCCCTAGACACCTCCCCCGGGACCATCCAATTGGAGTCGAGGCCCTCCCGAATCTGAGCGATTTTATCATGCAGAAATCGGGAAAACTCCTCCGCCCTACCCTGCAAGAGGTCATCCCGCGCTCTCGGTTCAAGTGGAGAGCGGGTCACTCTAAACAGGGCGGCAGGCCGATTTTCTGCTGATGCAATAAGGGCGGAGAAATACGAAGATTTCGCCGCCCCTATCGCCACAAGGTAAGTCTTAATATGAGATCTCACCTGTGTTCGGTCAGACTCAGAACGGCTCGCCCTCCAAATGCCCTCTAGACATCTTTTCTGGCACTTCATCTCCCGTAGCTCCTCCATATACCACGGAGCCAAATGGGATCTGTGCCGGGTCAGAGGTCGCAGGGGCACAACTCGATCTAGAGCCCCGGCGGCCAACCCATCCCAGGTGGCCACCAGGTCTCCAGGCGAGCTGTGAGCCAGAGACTCAGGAAACGGCCCAAGCTCCCTCTGGAACCGCTCCGGGTCCATCAGGCGCCTGGGGCAGAACAATCTAAGTGGTTCCGCCTCCCTGCGGTGGGGGGTGGCGGAACAGAAGTCCAACCTAAGGAGGGAATGATCTGTCCATGACAAGGGTGTAATAACTAACTCCCCAAAATTACAGTCATTCAACCACTGCCCAGAGACAAAAATCAGGTCCAGCATGTGTCCTCCAATGTGAGTGGGGGCAGAAACTAACTGGGTCAGGTCCATGGCCGTCATGGAAGCCAAGAACTCCCGAACCAACCCCGAGGTTTCACCGGACAATGGCAGGTTGAAATCCCCCATGACCAAAAGCCTGGGGGTCTCAACCGCCAGCCCGGCTATCACCTCGAGGAGTCCGGGCAGGGCCGATGAGACGTGGCAGGGAGCCAGGTACACCATCAAAAGACCCATCTGAACCCCTTGCCCCCACTTCACAAATAGAGATTCACAGCCAGCCGTCTGAGGGACAGTGGCCTCCCTAGGATAAAGGGCTTCCTTTATAAGCACCGCCACCCCTCCACCCCTTCCCTGAACCCTAGGCTGGTGAAATGCAAGGAAACCTGGTGGGCACATCTCAACCAGAGGGACACCGCCCTCTGGGCCCAACCAGGTTTCGGTAATACCTATCAGGTCTGCTGCCTCCTCCTGAACCAAATTATGGATCAGGGGAGCCTTGTTGACCACGGACCTGGCATTGCACAACAATAGCCGGGTATTCAGGGCCCGAGAATCTGGACAACCAGGGCTGCAGGATGGGTATGGAGGGTCGGAGCGCGCTACCGCTTGCAAACATCGGGAGCGCGATCCCCTTACCGGATACGGCCCTCTACCCCCAGCATATCTGCCTCTCCCAGTCACCGTGCTGATAAAATTAGCCCCCGGCAGCCCACACCCAGTCTGCCACCGCGACACGGAAACCCCTGAGGCCCCCCAGGCGCGCGGGCCGGCCCGGCTGCCCCCAACTCCATGTGGGCTGTCTCCCCTGCCCACCCTGGATCCTTTTAACCCATTAAAAAACCCCATTAAAAAACTGCTAATCCCGGGTTTCCCGCGCTTCTTCCCATTCCTCCGGCTTCCACGGCCCCACCATTGCTCCGGATCCCAGGATCCCTCATAGCAGAACGTCTTCGAAAGTCTTGAAGGCCACCTAAGGGAGAGGGGGACATCCCTCAGGGCCCAAAACTCCGCCCTTGAGTATATCCGTGGCCCCGGCCACCCCACCCCGACGGTCTCGCAGCGTCCATGGTCTCTGTGATGAAGAAATCCAGGCAGACTGGGGTAAACCCCTCCCCCTCCCGGCCGTCCCACCCCTGCCACTGGTGGGACCCCCGGGGGAAGAGGAGTCATAGGCAGAGTCAATCCCCCCCTCCCCGGGCCCACCACCCCTGCCACAGGTGGGGGCCCCAAGGAGGGGAGGAGAACGGTCATAGCGCCATCCAACCGCCAGTCTCCGCGCCGTCCTCGAAGCCATAGGGGCAGCCCCGAATCCAGTCCAGGCCCGCCATGTCCACAGCGGGTCCACTGCCGAACTGGTCGGGGCCCCCCAAGATCGCCGTGGCCCGAGCGAGGCCGCCGAGCCTGCCACACTGTCGTGCCTCGCCAGGGGCAACAGGACCTCTTCATAACCCCTCGGAACTCCGGGGTTATCGCGGCAGCTGTATTTAACCTCAAACTATCCACTACTGACCTCACCCCATTCCTAAGAGGTCTGTAAGGCGCGTGCATAAGTGCACCATTGTGCCTACCATCCCTATTCTATTGTCCCCATTTATCCGCACCTATTTCCTGTAATCTTACTCATGTTTATACTTATACCTATTATCTTGCAAGCGATTGATAAATCAAATAAAAATAAGTAATTAAATAAATTTCCAGGGCAGCCCTGTGGGCCAGATCTAAGTACCCTGCAGACCAGATCTGGCCCATGGGCCTTGAATTTAACACTCCTGGACTAGTCCATCATCAATGGTTTGCTTCAGTTGGCCTCTGTTTTCATTTAGCTTCAATGACTTTCCTCTCATGATTCAGGTGGCCTTTCCCCCATTGTTTAGTTTTGTAGCTTGAAGCAATATCGATTTCTAAATTTTCATACAGGTCTACTCACCTTGCATTTTAATAAAGCACCTACACACATGTGTGTGTGTATTGCTATGGCACCCAGGTACAAAAACCTGAAGATGATTTGAAGAGCCTCAAGCAAAACACCTGGAGCAGATCTGAAGGAAGAAAAACAATTCTGCAAAATTTCCCAGTTCATCCTTGGGCAGAGCTTCATGCATATTTCAATGGCTACTCAAATGCTTCTCGATCTGAAATACAGCTTGTAAGGTTTTGCTGAGATGAAATATCTGCATGAGTGTTGGAAAAACCTTAAAACACGGAATCTGACACATATCTTGGCGCATAAGCCTTGAATACCTTTAGAATGACTTTTTTTTTTGCAGAAGGAAATTGCAGTGGACTCTAACCTTTATCCATATATAATCAAAACTTTGTTTCAAATCCATCAAAAGGGGGATTGTTTCAGCCACATAGTGTAATTGTTTCCCAATCTACAGAGAACATTCCATTTTAGGGGGGGTTGTATTAGATTTACATTCCTTTTTATACAGGAATTTAGGGTGGCAGACATACAACTCCTACCTACTGTTTCCCAGCCTCCAGAAAAATAACTTTTCTGGGTAGATTGGAATGAGATGGAGTTTGGGCCTCTCTGCTTCTAGTCCAACACTTTAACAACCCAACCACATTGGCTCTCTGTTTTGCCATGCTGATTGCAAATACCAATAAACAAAATAACAATCCTGGAAAGGCATATACTGGTAGCTAGCAACAATTGGAACCAGAATTTCTATTGCTAAATAAGGTGGCTAATTAGTGAGTCATGTCTGATTTAATGACCTCCTTGCCATGGTTCTTAAGTACTGTTAAGTGAATCACACAATTGAGGGTTCTTGGTATTCTCTGAGCTTGGTTGTTTTCTTGCAGACATTTCTTTACCCAAACTAGGTAACATCATCAGTGCTAGTAAAGAAATTGGGTTTGCTCTCAATTTATATTCCAGTGGCTTGACCAATCAGTGTTGATGGGAGTGGTTTTGGTGGTTCTTTGGTTGGGTTGTTTACTCTTAGTTTGTTTCGAATCTCATTTCAATCCTGAGTTATTCTCCTTCATGGGAATTGCACAGTTGTTAAGCTTTCCAGCTTTCCTCACTGATTTTGTTTGATTGTTAGAAGCCAGCTGTGAAGGTCACAACTGGCAATTCCATGACTCCAGGGCATTGCAACCTTCGTAAATACATGCCGTTTTCTAGGTGCCCAAGTTCCAGTCACTTGACTGTGTGGATGCTGCAGTGATCATAAATGTGCAAACTTATAATAAATCACCTTTTTTTTCCAGTGCGACTGTAACTTCAAACAGTTGTTAAACAAAAAATTGTAAGTTGAGGACTATCTGTGTAAACTGAAAACTGCCATCTGATATTGACTAAAAGTAAGCGTTTCTCTGTCAGTTGGATCCGACTCTAGGGCAGGGTGCTCACCTCCATTTCTTGGCCAAGGGAGCCGGCATTGTCTGAAGATAATATCTGTGGTCATGTAGCCAGAATGGCTATATGTGCCAAAGGCACATGGAACACTGTTACTTTCCCACTAAAGTGGTACCTATTTATCTACTCACATTTGCACGATTTCAACCTGCTAAGTAGGCAGGAGGTGCAGCAAGCAAGGGCAACTCATTCCATTGCATGGAAGTTAGGTCTTTAACCTGGTCTCTCAGCTCTCTAGGTGACAAGCTCAGAGTCTTTAATCACTGAACCACAGTGCCTCCTGATATTGATTGATGTGTGTGTGTGTGTATGTGTGTGTGTGTTTTCCTATTGGTCATTTCAAGGAGTTAGTCCTAAATGGCATAGGGTCTCACCATTTGGGAGAACACTTGTCCCACCATAAACCTGTCTTGATAAATTAAATCAGGAGTAGGAGAAACTTTTTGAAGATATTTTCATTACCAGATAGTCAGCCAGTTATATATGAGAAAGTATCCTCTGAAGTGTAATAGAGATGCATAATCCATTTTCTAAGATTTGAGACTGATTCTTCAATGCTGTCCTTGATGATCAAATTTCAGAGTTCTATAGATGGCCTAGATTTTAGATCAGAGTCCCTGAGCAACATCCCTCATGGAAGACCTTTTCATACGACAAATAAAGTTTGAAAAATTTGTCCTTTTTGAACAGCTGCTCTGTTTTGGAGAATGCTTTTGTTTTTGTTTCAATGAAAAGTTCCAAAGTAGTATAACCAGCCATAAAAGTCTTCAAGGCTATATCAGGTTAAGAATTCAAATTCCCCATTACGTGTTGCGGCTTAGAGGATATTCCAAACAGATATTAATTTCTTTTCGAGGAAAGGCAGGGATTTACTGTACTGCAAACAACTCCGTTCCTCTTGTGCCCCTTTCAAATCCTCATGAGAGAGAAGGATTTCTTCTCTTAGTGTCTGCACTAATAAGTGTGCAAAGGTCTCATTGTCCTAGCGATAATGCACTCAATTAAATTTAAATTACTTATTTCTTCTGCAAAGTGTCTCAAGCAAGATGCCAAATGGGAAGGGAGTTTTGTCTCTGGGTCCGCCTTTAGAAAGAAAGAAAGAAAGAAAAAGCAACAAGTGTCAATTAGTTTCCAAGCTGCACAGCACGTCAAATAATTAGATAAGGAATTAGATGAGGCCAAGGCTGGATCTCTTTCAATCACCGATAAAGAACCTTTGGGTTTCTTTGGAAGAGGATGGGCTTTACAAGATGGATTGCAGTAAGAAAGGCACTCATGGGGAAAAAAGGGAAAGAAAACTTATTTTGTGCTTATTTTGATATTTTTTTCCATTCTCTTCACTGAAGGAAGAGTGCTAATTTGAAAAGAGTGGGAATAGAATAGAGTAGAGTAGAGCAGGGTAGAGCAGGGTAGGATAGGGTAGGGTAGGGTAGAAAATGGAATGGAATAAAGAATAGAGTAGAGTAGAGTAGAGTAGAGTAGAGTAGAGTAGAGTAGAGTAGAATAGAAAATGGAATGGAATGGAATGGAATAAGGAATAGAATGGAATGGAATAAGGAATAGAACAGAACAGAACAGAACAGAACAGAACAGAACAGAACAGAATAGAATAGAATAGAAGCTGGAAGGGATCTGCAGGAGAACCTATACCATTTCAGACAAGTGACTGTCTAGTCTCTTCTTAAAAGATCTTCTTCATCAATGATGGAGCACTCATGATCTCTGAAGGCAAGCTGTTCCATTGTCTGAAAGTTATGCCAGTATTTGTTTGTTTCATTGCCTACAGCAAAAGGAAACACCCCAGAATTTGCAATGATAGAGAAGACCTTACACAATTTGTTAAAAAGGCATTTATTGGTATATGTGCCAAATCAAAGCTGGGTAAGGCTTGGTCAATACTAAGATGATAGAGCTGCTATGATGAAAAAACAACAGTCTAACAGGGAAAGGCTAAAAGTATCCAAGAAATGAGATACCACTTCCATGCAGTTGCCAAGGAAAAAAAATATAGGGCTGAATTCATGGAATCAATAAGGCTTGAGTTCACTTGATTACCTTTGTAAGAGTCATTGTGAGTCTAATGGAGCTTTCATCAACCTCCATGCTTTAGGAGGACAAGTTTTGAAGAATCCAGAATATACTGAACTATTGCTCTAGCCTTCAAGCAAACTATGATCAGAACCCCATCAAATTTTGCGTACACATTGTGGGGGTGACATGTTGACAGTAGCCAGAATTAAACTATCTTCTTTTTTCTTACAATGTTTTCAACTCTCTGCTTTGTCTTTCTGGCACTATCTATCTTAATAGCAAGCTATTTCTCATCTCAAAATCAGCTTTTAAGGCTCTTTTTGCAATTTCCCAAACTTCTACTAACTGCCAAAACAAAACAAAAAATGGAAGAGTCAAATACTTCGTTCAATTCAAGTTTCACAGCATGGTTAGCTCTCTAAACATTTAGTTCCCTATTCAACAATTGGCTTATTTGGCAGAAGCCTTACTTGGTGTAGCTGGGCAAGATTAACTCCCTTAGTTTAGAAAGAAATGGAGCTCTCTTCTCAAGATGGTTTACATTCTAGACTTGTTTCTACTCTCTTTGTGAATCAATGGACACTTGAGTGTTTTTTCATGCCCTTGAGTAGTTATTTCTTCTATGGTGATATATTGCTTCCCTTTTCCTAGGAATTACTAGTGCTTGTCTTGTCAAATCCATTCCTTACATAGACCTTTGAGTCCAGTGCTAATTATGAGACATAAAGCAAATTGTGGATGATCTGTTCTTAACTAATAGGTGTGATTCATTGTATTAGTACCATTTATCCACTGGAACATGATGAATGGAATTTCACCGTATGCAGTATAAAGGAACAGATGCCTTTCTGCTGAATCTCAAAGACATAATTTTATTTTACAGATTCAACTTTAGCCTTTAATACAGGAATGCCCATCTCCAATGCCCACTGAGGTCTAAAAAAAACCTCCCGCTATAGCAGCTTAAAATCCAAGAACAGTTTCTAACTTGGTTTTTTTTAAAGATTTGCATTTTTCATGGAATAGCTTCCCTGTGAGTAAGCTTAGTTCTGAATCAGAATAAGCTTATTCAAGCACAGAAAAAACAGGGTTTACAGTTAAGAGGAAGACTCTAGCTCAACCGTATAGTTTGCACGCTAAATGTTCTTAGTTTGGTCCATGGCATCTTACCTTAAGAAGGTCAGGTGTCAATTGATGGAGAAGTACTTTACTTGGAAGTCTTGGAGAGCTACTCCAATCACGTCTGATCGCTCTTGGTGGACAAATAGCGAATACTTTAAGACGAGCTTTCTACATTTCAAGCCTAGCATTATCGCTTCATGCCAAGACCTCAAGCAAAATTATTCGGTAGACTTTGAACCAAATGTGTTGGATTTTCAGCCTGGCATCTTCACCCTGAAAGCCATGTTCACCCACCTCTGTAGTTCTGACCTTAATTCCTCACGTAACACAAAAAGGCTTTTTAAAAGCACCTGAGCAGTGTCTGCGGGAAAATGTTTCTATCCACTGTGAATTATAAGACAGCCCTTGAGAAACATGACTGGCTCTAATGCATGCACTGAATGCCAAATCCTGGCCATAAATATTCCATGCATGAAAATGGCTGCAGCATTTGTAAACAGTGGGGTCCTGCCCTTTGCTCACCTTGGTTACCTCTCAAACAGAAACGGCAGTCTTCTCAAAATGAAAATAGCATCTTCTTTGTAAATTGTGAGCTGTCTGCTGCTTGCTGTTTTGTTTTGTTTTCCTTCCTCATTCAGTCATATCTGTAGCAACTCTTTAACTGTTCAGGAGTTGAAGAGAATCACGACTCTGCCACCCGCCCTTGCATATACAAAAGCACAGTTTTCTCAACACTTGTATAACTACAGAAGCATTTGCTAAGCTGCTCTTCTTTTGATGTAGTCCTCATGGGCTATGGTAACTTCAACCTGTACTGTTGGACTGCTAAGCAAACCCTAGCTTTAGTTTATTTTGCCTGTAGCAAGCTTTCCAGATAACAACTTCCACCATTGTAAAGTGCCTGTGAGTGACAGATGGGGATGCTGGAAAGTTTTCAGAGAACTGAGATGGCAGTGGTTCATTTCCCATTAAACAGAATGGGAAAATCTCAAAGCAGAGCTGTCTGGTTAAACCAGTCTCGGAGGCAATCATCTAGACTAGCTCTAAAAAAAAAAAGGAAGGAAGAGAAAGACATCTTGACTCTACAGTAGATGTGATGAGACTTTTAAAGAGATCTTCCAGCACCCAAGTGCATAAGAGAAAGGGAATTTTGTATGTTAATTAATTCCAAGTCTACTGTAACTCTAAATTAACTTAAGAGAATCCTTGTAATTGAAGAAGCCTCCATCTTGATAATCATGGATGTGTGCAGGTATGGGGATGGGAAGGCAGGGGGTTCATCACCTATGTTGCAACTTGCATCTGATAGTGTTAGTTTGTGAAATCATTGCAGGATATCACGATGCATCTGTCATTTTTGACATCCTCATAGTTTAGTACGTAGTTCATAATTGGCAATTGTTTGTTAACAAAGCCTACAGCCTCTATGGAACAAAGGGCAAAAGTGGACCATCTGGCATCCCACTGCCTGGTCTCAGTGCATTGGACATCTTCATACAGGCTCTCAGAACCCACCCAAAAGTTGTCATCATACTGCAATGTCAAAAGGGGGAAAGCTTTGGAAGCATAGAGGATAACCAAGTCAAATGCATTGCTTTAAATTTACTAAATACCAATCCATTTCAATCTTTACTGTAGCCCAAGCCCATGTCTTTGACCTGATCCATCTAAGCTATAGTCCTTGACCCATTGCCTGAAGGTGCTGACTTTAATGTCAGACACTTTGTAGAATCCTGGACTGTGACATTGATCCATTGGCTTATTGTAAACTCTCCTATTCAAGAATACAGTCATATTTGGCTTTAAGGGAGCTTTTTAATCTATCCACTACCACCCGTCCATGTCTTGGCTTCCTTCAATGATTTCTTCCCTCCAGGAATGTAATTTCTCATTGATCTTTCCTATCTATTGTGCTCACCTATTAAGACATTGCAGAGAAGGCAGAGGAATCCCACTGTTTTCTTTCAACTGAACTGCAGCTCCTGCTTCCAACTGCTTTATTTTCATAAATAGTCCCAGAATCTGTCTTATGCTTCAGCCTAAATCAGATAGCACCTCCATAATGAAGGAGAGTTAGGGAGCTCCTTTTATGGGCAAATAGATGCTGAGAGGACCAATGGAATTGGCTGTGCTAAGTAGGGATTCCAGGAAATTTCTGTTATAGAGAGCAAAATGCATCTTAGTTGAAACACACAGACAAAAAAACCATTGCATTGGGAGGAAAAAAACACCAAAAATATAATACCTAGAAAATATGGAGAATATGGACACAGCAATGTGTCTGAAACTTTCTTTAATTTGGTAATTATATGCAAACCAGCTTGAGAAAAACTTGGGATAGGTAAAATAGCACAATAAGTGAAAATTAAATGGATAGAGGCAGATCAGCCTCTGGGAACTGATCAGGAACAGAATGAGAAGAAAGAGAAGGGCAGAGGCAAGAGTCTAAAATAATTTTGAAGAGTGCCAGATGAAACCTGATCTTCATCTTGCATTGTTTTCCTGTAACATTTCATAGGTCTTTTCTTTATTGAAGTCAAATATTTGGCAGGCATTGACTCCAGCATCGTGTGTTTAATGAATGTTTTGCCCCCATTTTAATGAGAAGCTCTCGTCTCCTTTGTTTTATTCAAAGAGCAATGCCATGGCCCCTTCAGGTTTCATCCTCTCTACTTCCAGTCTCCACAGCGCTGATGCAATCATCTGTCTTTAGTCAACAGCATCATGTCTGTTGCATAGTCTCCCAAATCTTGCCATATGAGCAATCAGCTAGTGGCCAGGAACTAGCATGACAACAATGCCCCTAAACTTCAAATAGAAAGCAAGAGAGAACAAAATTTTGATATAATAGAATTCTTTTTATTGGCCAAGTGTGATTGGACACTCAAGGAATTCGTCTTGCTGCATATGCTCTCAGTGTACATAAAAAGAAAATATACATTCGTCAAGAGTCAAGAATCATCAGGTACAACACTTAATAATAGTCATAGGGTACAATAAGCAATCATATCATACTAGGAAACAGTCAATATAAATTGTAAGGATACAAGCGACAAAGTTACAGTCATACAGTCACAAGTGGGAGGGGATGGGTGATAAGGAGTGATGAGAAGGTCAATAGTAATAGTAAAGCAGACTTTGTAAATGGTTGGACAGTGTTGGAGGAATTATTTGTTTAGCAGAGTGATAGTGTTCGGGAAAAACTATCCTTGTGTCTAGTTGTTCTGGTGTGCAGTGCTCTATAGTGTCATTTTGAAGGTAGGAGCTGTAACAGTTTATGTCCGGGATATGAAGGGTCTGAAAATATTTTCACAGCCCTCTTTTTGACTCATGCAGTATACAGGTCCTTGATGGAAGGCAGATTGGTAGTAATTGTTTTTTGTGCCAACCTAATTATTCTCTGAAGTCTGTGTCTATCTTGATAGATGAGGTAGCAGGTCCAATTTTGATGAGATCTTTGAGGCTATGATGGCACAATAATGTAAAATAGCACTTAGACTTGTTCCAGAATAGTCCAGGTCTTTAAGAAATACCAGAGATGTATCTGAAGAAACCTGGGAGAATTAGTCTCTATTTTAAGACTTACAACATTTAAAATTATTTTCTAATATGAAATAGTAGAAAAGGATCACCAGTCTTCAGTAACTGTGGTCACAAGGATCTTTATCAACCATAAAAAAAAAAAAAAAGGAGTTCAGGGACAAAAAGAAAGGAGTTCCTCCACAAGCTTGTGTAAACAAGGCATTACGAACTCTAGCTGATCAGATTATGGAGGCTGAAGCCAAACACCCAGATTCCCTTCCCATCATTTTAGGAGATTTCAACCAAGCAAATTTAAGGAAAGAGCTCCCAAAATATTTCCAGCATGTCAAATGTGCCACCAGAGGCAAAAATACTTTAGACCACTGCTACACAACAGTAAAAGATACTGAAAAGATGCTCATAGGTCTGTACCACGAGCAGCTGTGGGACACTCTGATCACTGCATGATTCACCTTGTACTTGCCTACAGACAAAGACTTAAAACCATGAAACCAACAATTAAATCAGTGAGGACTTAGACTGATGAGGCAAAGCTAAAGCTTCAGGCTTGCCTTGATTGCACTGGTTGGAATGTTTTTGAAGATGCCTCTGCAGACTGAGATGAGCTCACAGATACTGTAACATCATATCTCAGCTTCTGCAAAGACCTATGCGTACCAACAAGGAACCTGCGAATATATAGTAACAATAAACCTTGGTTCGTAGCTAAACTTAAGGAGCTACTTCATTCCAAAGAGGAAGCCTACAGAATGTTGTACGTGGAGACTTGGAATTTCAAGATGCCCAAAGTATAACACATCCAAAGTTATAACTGAAGCTAGTGATCACTGTTCTGTCTTGACATTCTGTTTTTGAAGAAGGAATTATCAACTTCTGGGGGGGTGTGTGTGTGAATAATTTGATCATGTTTCTATTAGCCAGAAATTTCTAACATATTTCCTGTTTCTTATTGAGTTAAATATTCACAGGACTCCAGAGGCAATGATTTAGGACAAATGCTGGAGGGATGAACTTATTCCAATTTTAAACTGAATATATCCCCAATCTTATTTCCAAATTCTTAATATGTTCAGGATGAAAAGTTTGAAAAGATTGTAGCAAAGATTGTAGCAAAAAATATCATTGGCATAAAGTCATGGAACAAAAACCAGAAACAAAATCTTTGGAATAAAGACTACAACTTTAACAGTCAACAACAATCTGCAAGGAAATATTAGATAATATTAGATTTCCAAATCAACAGGAAATTCTTCTTTTTTTTTGTTTTGAACTTGACACTGCCAGTTGGATATAAACCCAGGACATCTTACAATAAAAATAAAAATATATGACAGAACATCAATATACAAATGATAAATCTGCACAGAATAGCTGAAAAATATCTTGCACTATTCCCAAATTTGGAAATATACCACCATTGCTCAAAAGTGCTGAATTAATTGGACTGTTGATTCATGCTGTTCACCCTTTGTTCATCTTTAAGGTTCATTTAAGCAACTAGAACTACCATGTGGGATAGCAGAAATCCAGATGACCACCAAATGCCAGCAAAGATATAATGTTGCCATCTAAGGATATCCCTGAACTTTGTCGCCCACATGTATAAACTTATCTGTCTGCTTTTATTTTTACTAACAGCCATTCAATTTGGAAAAAAACAATGCTCAAAAGATACCAATTTAACCTCATAGACTTTTCTGGCTTGCCCCAATCAATCTTTGAACTATTTGATTCAATAAACAGACAGACCAGCTGTCCTGTTACAAATATAAGCCTTTGTCATCTGTATTTGTAAGAATACATAGGGTGCCCTATTCAGAGTGGAAAAATTGAGGCATGATGCAATACAATATATTTGCTAGCTTGTTATGCCAAGAATCTACAGGGATGATAGACAATATTTTGGAAAGTTATTTCTCCTTTTGGTAAACTGATGTTTTGTTACGTACCATATCCATCTTTGTGGAGTCATTGACATGCTCTGAACTTGGTTGTTTTCTTGCATATGTTTCATTATCCAACTAGATAACATCATCAGTGCTATGCTAATGAAACATCTGCCAGAAAACCAAGCTCAGAGAGCACCAAAGACCCTACAGTTCAACCCTGAGCTACAAATATTATCTTCTATTTGTACTGTATTGATTTCGGCAGCTGTTTCGTGGAATTTCAAATATAAGCCTAGTCCCAAAAGATTTCTTAGCATCATGTCCCAGATAGGACAGTTTGAAGAACTATGATACCGCACTCCAACTGCTCTAGGAAGTTCAACAGGACAGGCTAGGTTGAAACTTCAACCTGTTGAAAGGTTCTGCCCAGGCTTTTCCCTTTGCTATATGGGCCATACCTGCAGCGTGGCTCACTTCCATGCAGTTTGGTGAATCCTTTATAGCTTGGGGGAGGGGGGGGTGAACGGAGAAAGAAAAAGAGAAAAAGTGAGGACAAGAGTCTCCAAGATTGCCACTCTTTCTGATTAATAGTAAATTTCTACCACAAAAGCTCTAAGTTTGAAGAGTTCATTAGTAGAAAGCTTCTATGGCAACCTTGGAGAAAAGGTCAGCTCATTCTTTAAAAGACAGCCTAGCCATGGAATAAAAGAAACTCTTATAGATATGGTCCTGCAGACATACACCAAAAAGAAAGAAAGAAAGAAAGAAAGAAAGAAAGAAAGAAAGAAAGAAAGAAAGAAAGAAAGAAAGAAAGAAAGAAAGAAAGAAAGAAAGAAAGAAAGAAAGAAAGAAAGAAAGAAAGAAAGAAAGAAAGAAAGAAAGAAAGAAAGAAGAAAATAGGTAGGTAGGTAGCTGGGTGGATAGAAAGATATAGACAGACAAACAGATGATAGATAGATAGAATGATAGATAGATACAGATAGATAGATGATAGAGATAGAGAGATAGATAGAATGATAGATATAGATGATAGATTAGATAGATGATAGATAGAAAGATAGATGAGATGATAGAGAGATAGAGAGTTAGATTAGATGATAAAGAGATAGATAGAATGATAGATAGAGGATCAATTAGATAGATAGATAGATAGATAGATAGATAGATAGATAGATAGATAGATAGATAGATAGATAGATAGATAGATAGATAGATATTCTCCTGTTCTCTTCCAAAAACTTCAGGAATTGACACGTTTTCATCAGCATTCTACTCCATGCCGGCTATCTTGCTGGGTGCTTTCTCCTCCCCTTCCTCCAATCTACTATCTAATGGTAAATCTGTGCATGTTTATCGACCTATAATTGTGCAGATGCTATTTAACTAATCACTCATCACAGTATTCATGAGGGTAAATCAGCAGATCGCTGCAAGTGACAAAGAGAACTGAGCCACTTTAGCCAGGCTGACCTCAAAAGATTAAACTATGCTAAATTACACTTCTCTCCTAATGGTAGCAATGGAGGAGATGGTTGACAATTATTGTCATCATCATTCAGATGCTGCAGTCCTCTTGAATGCTGACTGCAGCTGATGCAAGTCTTTTGCCTTTTGCTTTTAGCTTTTTTTAAAAAAAAAAAATCATTCCTTGGAGCTGGAAACTGGAATGCGGCTCTGCGGTAGTGTAAAAAAAACAACTATAAATTGTCTGCCTTAGTAAATGCCTGCAATTGGAGAGAAAGTATTTGGGTTCACTTTTCAAAAAGGACAGTCTGAAGAATGCAGTGTCGGATATAAGTTACTGAGGATATGTCTTTACTCTTCCATTCTAGCTCATTGATGACTATGGGGAGCAGTGTTTAATTTAGATTGATGGATCTGAGAATGGGAATAAGTTGAACAGTTTATTATTATCTTTTTATCTTTAGGAGCCTCTTTCATATAGGCTCCTTTATCAATTTATGTCCTTCCCCCCCCCCCCCCCCTCAAGAAAATACGGTCACTGTAACTATCGTGTACACCTAGCCTGAAGAAAACCATTTAGTTTCATGGAAATTGGGGAGATGTTGAATTTACTGTTGATTGATTGATTGATCCATTGATGGATTCATTCATTAAATGCCTTTAAACGGTGTCAACATTTTGTGAACAAATGAGCAGATTCTCTCCAAAATTATGTCCCTTGGCCTTCTGAGTCTCCAGTTCACCTCACTCAATCATGATGTTGCTTGTTTCTATCACAATTTATTCAATATGAGAATCCCATGTTTTCATTATCTCAAGTATTTTTATGTAATTACTCTTGACTCCTAAGCAACTGTCTGGACTAGTCCTTGCATTTTTCTTGACAATATTTTCAAAAATAGTTTGTCATTACCTTTTGGGGAAAGGAATTAAAGAGATTTTGATCAGCCCAAGGTCACCTAAAGCAGAACTAGAACTCAGTTTCTATCCTGGTGCCAAAGCCACTACACCAACCTGTCTTTTAGGATGTCTATGGAGATTATTAATCATCTAGTAGGGTGTCGATTAGAATATTTCTATATTGCTTCTCATTGCAAGTAATCCTGAAGTGGTTTGCAGTGATCATCAATATTTCAGCATTAAAAAGAGGCTAAAACAATCCATGAACAGAACAGATATCAGGAGAAGATAATAGGTTGAAGAAAGATAAATATGAATGCATGTTAAAAAGATACCTGACACCCATCTGTGCTGGGATGTGACATATTGCATGGGGGAGATTATTCCATAGGAGATGTCCTAAGAGAGGACAAGTTTCCAGGAAATGGACATCTAAGAGTTCTGCACCAAGAACTCGGGCCTTCTCGTTAGGGGCACCCTCCCTCTGGAATGAATTACCCCCGGAGATGAGGACCATCCCTGATCTCTTGACCTTCCGGCGTGCATTGAAAACCCATTTATTTCAGCAAGCCGGTCTGGCCTAGGGGTTTTTAGAGCTTTTAATTAGGTTTTAGCCTTCTTAATCTCTTATTTTTAATCTTTTGATAATGGCCAACCTATTTAATCCTTTTAAACTTTTTTAAATATTGTATGTGTACTGTTATATGTATATTTTATCTTGGCTGTTCACCGCCCCGAGTCCCTCCGGGAGAAGGGGCGGTATACAAATTTAAATAAATAAATAGAAAATCTCTCTTTCTCAAGTATCCGTGAACATAAAGTATCTTGGCATGATATGACACTTCAACAAGCCACACCTGAAAAGAAATCCTGATTTAGCATTAGGAGATGAATCAACTATAACACCAGAGACACTGAATGCAGACCCCTGAGTTACAACTGAATACACTGAACTTACGGTATCATGTTGGCTCTTTTGAAAATTGCATGAGGGAAATTCTCAGGATCTGGAATCAACTATTGGAAGCAATGACTGAGGGGATGGAAGAGAAGACTCGCGATGGGATTTTCCAACTCTCATATTCTCAATTTCTAATGCAATATTCACACAATACGCTTCACTAGATGATGGGCAGAGTTAAATATGCTGGGCAATTGTCATAGTTAGGTCAGCGATAGTCTCTTGCTCATCATTCTGTTGCTGGTGAGTTATTTAAGATTGCATGGAAGTAAATGTTTCTCCTTGGATAAGGATCATCAGTTACGTCATCCAGGCACAGAAGCATCTGTAAGATCAGTGAATGGAAATATCTTCTTAATAAGACAGTAATATTGCAATTTTTATTCTTTTGTTGATGTGCTTCAGTTTTTTCCCTTAAATCTGTTTGCAATCAATAAGTAAGATTTAATTAAAAACTGGCTGCATTCGGTTTCACAGCCTACGAATATAGAACGGAATGACAGTAATAAATAGTCTGAACTTGCTCAGAGACCGAGGGTAATTATTTATACTTGATATAGTTATTCACACATTCTGATCTCAAGCATTGATTGGCCACAATTCTACAGTGTTGCTTTTCTGTTATGTATGTCAGCTGGTGCTTCTAGAACATGGATCAGAAGTCCCATAATTCTCCACTCATCACAAGTAATCTTGAACTGACTGGGTTTATCCTCCAGAAAGCTAGCTGGAATTCCTTCAATCATCACTTTTGTATGGTGCAGATGGCACTGTTTTTACCCAAAGTAGCACAGATGGAAAGTTCATCTAACTAGGTATCTATAACGTTATTCACAGTTGGTGAAACCAAGGAAGTGAAAGAGAGTTAGTGTAACTTGGAGTGCATGTTAGAACACATTTTCCTCTCAGAAGTATTGTGCAGTTAAGAAAGTGAAAAGAAATAGAAACCTTTGTTAGGGATACAGTTGCTATAAATAGAGCAATGTATGCCCATTAATTAAGGATATTGGAAGGAAGAAGTAATAATTTCTCTCTACTCTATGTTGGACTTCACAGAAGAGTATGCTCAGTTCTAGGAACTACATTTTGGGAAGGACATCAATAAACTGGTTCATGTCCACAGGAGATAAGAAGTGATACAGAGTCCTGAAGAAAATGTATAAGGAACAACGGGAGACATTGAACATGTCTGATTAGAGAAAAGAAGAGTATGGAGAGGCCTGGTGGCTGTTTCCAGGATTGGTGTGGTGGCTTAGAAGTGGTGCTCTTGCCTCACAATCAGAAGGCTGTGAGTTCGATCCTAGGTAGAGGGCAGATATTTTTCTCTCTGGGCACAATGAGAATATATCTGCTGAACATAAACTCTGCATTGGCAACAGGAAGGGCATCGGCCGTTAAAACACTTCGCTAGCTCAATTCAGTTGTGCAGACTCCACCCTGCAAGGGATTATGAGGTCGTTGAAAGAAGATGATGAGAGTGGCTGTTTCTAACTGTCTGAAGGGTAGAATGGTTCAGGGATGTTTCAGAAGACAGAAAAATACCGAGGAGTTTATTGACAAGGATGTAGATTTCAATTGAACATCTGAAAAAAAGGTGGGGTAAGGTTAGATTATGGGTTTTACTAGCCCAGTTCAACCTCTTGTGGAGCATCTTTTGTATTTGATATCCTAAATTATGCTAAAGTGATTTTTTTTTTTTGTTGCTGCTACAAATATTGCCATCACGCTGATGAATGGATTCAGTGAATTGGTGGATTAGAGGAATTTTAGTTTACGGCCACATCTCTCTTCAATTGCTAGAATAGTTTTGTGAGGTTTTGAGTTGAAACACTGTTCCATATATATTCTAATACATGCACATTGCAAAAACTTTGTAAAAGAACAATATTCTTCTGATTGCAGTAAGATTGCCTGATTCTCCTACAATGTCCTCTTTTATATGTGTCTATACTTGGTAAAACATGTTGGAAAATACGTTTCGATAACTGTGAACATATAAACTTGCCCTTTTGTAGTGAAAGTATAAGAGTGCCTGTTTGATGTAGAAGAAAACACAAAGCAACAATAGAACCTCAAACTGGCCAATTGAGCAATTCCAGCATTCTGCAAAAAATATTAAAATCCAGGAATGAAAAAAATGGATGTCTGCTAACGCTTACTTTCACTCTGGAAGCAATGGGTATCTTTAGAATTTGAAACTCCTGGAATAAGTTTGGAAGAGAAGAAATTCAGAATAATCCTTATGGAAATCTTGATATATGGGAAGTCTTTTATAATTGACTCCTTAATACAGGTATATTTTAAGAATCAAAGAAGAGCCTTCAAGGGAATGATCAGAAAATCTGGAAGTCTGGTTTTATCACTTTGTAAAGGAAGGAAGGGAGGGAGGGAGGGAGGGAGGGAGGGACTCCTGACCCTCTGTAGTCTTCAAAGAGTCCATAAATCTACCGTGATTATGAGCCACTGATCATTTTATCCTCCACACAGTTGCATAGGAGTTGTCCAATTTCATACCTTTAGAGTCTATTTAATATGTTTGAAAATCACTGAAGGCAATCATCCACTAAATGGCATCTACCTTAATGAGTTTGGAGCATAGAATAAGTCTGAAGTCATTCTTACATTTATTTTCATAAGAATTGAGTCATGAAGTATGCTGATGCTTCCTTATGCCTTGACTCTTCCTAGAAGGAACTTAGTTGCCGATGTGAAAAGAATGGTGATAGTTTTATTGCAAGGAGAGCCAAAGAAATGGTGCCTCAAGGTATTCAACCAGCCATTAAACACATTATTTACCAAGGCAAACATAAGCAGGAGGGAAAAAATCCATATAGATTTCCTCCTTCTATGTATTTAACTGCACATTATAAAAGAAGAAGTGAGAACGTACATTTGGATAATATTGAGAAGAGTAATTATTTAAGGTTTCCTCTTGGTTATTTTTTTTTCCCTTCCATTGTTTGTATTTAAAACAAAATCTGGTTAAAAAGTCAAATGTTAATTAAAGAGCTGAATCAATAAGAGGAAAATTTACAAGTAAGTTAGGTTCACTTGGTACAGCTGTCCTCACAATGAATTGCTTGAAGATACACTCGGCAGTCTCACATTAGTATCATCAAGGACACTTTAAAACAGATTTACCCAGTAGGAGGTATTAACATTTCTGCAGAACCTTAATGGGGGACTTTCACACCAAGAGAAAATTGAAAAGAGAAACATTTAAACAAAATGCAGATTAATTAACCCACAATTTTCAACATTCATCTGGCTAGTAAAAGATGAGGCTCGTTGCTCAGCCCATCTTGGGAAGTGTCATGATCTATTCTTGATCCATTAAGCCATGGAGCTCGGAGAGGAAAAATGGAGAAGGGGAAAGAGATGGTCATACTCTAGTCTAGACTCCACCTGGACTCCAAGGATTGGAGATGTTGCTCTTTTCCACCAAGGCGATTGCCTTCATGGCTTCTGTTCTAACCTGGAATTATTTTCATTTTATACAACCACAGAGCTGGAAGGGACATTGGAGCTTCTTCTAATCCAAACCCTTGCCCAGGGTAGGAGTGCTTATACCATCCTGGACAAATGGTTGTCCAATCTTTTCTTTCAAAACTCCAGCAATGGAACATCCACAACTCCAGGAGGCAAGGGTCAGCGTTCCAGGGAACATCCATTCTGGTCAGTAACTCCAAGACAATTATAACCTCAAAAGTACTTTTATTAGAATAGCACCTGGCACATCTGTGGAATTCTGAAACTAAAAGTTACCCGGCTTCCCCACAATGTCCCAACCTAAAAACCATCCCCTTTTTACTCATCATCACATCACATGAACCAATCCCAAAGTAAGTTCCCATTCTTTCTGCGCCACACTCTTTAACCTTGAACTATCAAAAGAATTATATTTTGTCTACTAAGAGCTACTCAATTAAAATCAACCCCCCTCCCACTTTCTCCAGCTATGTGGCAGGGATGAATCATGATTCTATAGCTGACAGCAAGCTGTTCTATGGATGAGCTTTTTCTCACCATTAGAAAAATCCTCTTTATTTCCAGGTTGGATCTCCCTCTGATAACCCTAACCCATTGTTTCTTGTCCTGCCCTCGGGTTCTATGAAGAATAAATGCACACCTTCTTCCCTGTGACAACTCTTCAAGTACTGGAAGATGGCTATGAGGTCTTCCCTCAGGCTTATCTTCATTAGGCTAAATGTACCTAACAGCTTGCCTTCAGAAATTGTGGGGGCTCCATCACTTGAGGTTTTTAAGAAGAGACCAGACAGTCACTTGTCTGAAATGGTATAGGTTCTCCTACTTGAGCAGGGGGCTGGACTAGAAGACCTCCAAGGTCCCTTCCAGCTCTATTCTATTCTAGTCTAGTCTACTCTATTTTTATTAGTATTCTGCATTCTATTCTATTCTATTCTATTCTATTCTATTCTATTCTATTCTATTCTATTCTATTCTATTCTATTCTATTCTATTCTATTCTATTCATATTCTGCATTCTATTCTATTCTATTCTATTCTATTCTATTCTATTCTATTCTATTCTATTCTATTCTACTCCCTTAGCCATCATCATATGTAACAGTGATCAACAGCTAAGACATTCCCAGTCACTAGCATTTAATGTTTTCATTATTGTTTATAGATTTGTTGGTTACTGACTTTTTAACTCTTCCCAGTATAGGAGCTCATCTAAGTTAACATATTTATATTCTAGGCAAAATTGTCTTCAGGAACTCATATCTTCCTTTTACCTTAAAAAAAACAACAACAGAAAAGCAAATTGTTTTTTTTGTTGTTGTTGTTGTTGTTAAATAGCACAGATTTTTCTTGAGACCCAAATTTCACATGCTGGGTTTCTCAGGAAAAAAAAAAAAAACCTTTCTTTTTTTTTCTTTCCTAGCTTTTATACCCTCCTCTTAAGCTCAAATGACTCCCAGAATAACATATTATTGCAATAAAGCTCAGTTTATCCTTTCTCCTAGACTTATAATTGAAACAGATGCAACATTTTTTTAAAAAGGGAAAGGAAGGAGAAAGAGAAAGGAAACATGGTGATGGGAGCAATCATTTTTAATAGCATTTATGCTGATCACAATATTTAGGGCCAGTACTTAGACAGCCAACATTTCACCAGATATACAGAAGGTAAAGAGTTTTTACAAACTTGATATAACCGTCACAATTTGTAGAAGGAAACAAGAATTCTTAAAAAAAAAAAAAAAGCAATAAGAGGATAGTAAAACTCTATAGATAGCCCATGTTCATGGATGCTGAATAGTGAATTTGGAGAAGTAAAGGAATATAAGATGGGGAGAAAATGAAATACTGTAGAATTTCCCAGTAGAGGCCCTGTCTGAATCAACAGAACAGGAAACATGAGGACTTCACATTAAAACATCTGGAATCTGGATTCTTTGCCAGTGCTGTTGACTTCATGTGAACAATGAAAGGAAGACATGCCCATTACTAACCCTTGTTTAGTGAAGTATGATGCAATTCTCAGATAGGCCCAGTTGGTTTCTATAGCATAGCCAAGCCTAAAAGGAAAACTACAAGATTACCTATCTCAGTATTACCTCAAAGTCTTGAATTGTCCTCTGGTGTCTTCATCCAAAACTCCATGTTGTGGTCTGCCAGTGGCCAGCAGAGCTGGCAGCAGACTTGAACAGTGAGGAGGTTGGGGAGGAACATGGGCCAGTCCTGGAATCTGGGGAAGGCTCTGATGAGGGCTCTGCATCAGAGGCAGAGATGGGGCCAGGGCCATCTGACAGTTATCAGCTGCCTTCGGAGTCAGAGATCAGTGGGGCAGAGGAACAGCTGGAGCCTGTTCCCAGTGTGCGTATGTGCAGAGTTGCCAGATGAAGGGACTAAGGAACAAGGGTAGATTTGGGAGTAAACCCACAGGTGGACGGTGAATGGTCCCTCCCATAGGGAAAAAAAGAGGAGCTAAAGAAGAGTGGAGTTACCCAGTTTTTTCTGGGTCAAGGATGACAATGAATGATGTATCTCAGTGTCGGCTACACCCAGGCAACGCCGCAACTTTTAACCCCCCAATAAATCATTTTGAAGTTTTGGAAATCTGGCTCGAGACTCATGATTCAAATGGAGTTGAGTGCTGGAATCCTGACACTATCCTGGAAAAAAGCTATCACCATAGTTGCTATGGAGTCAAAAATGACCTTGTGGCACAGAATAAATCAAATTATTTCATTAAAACATTCAGAGGTTATATGTTATCTCATGACAATGGATCTGTAGACAAAAGGGTAATAGTTTTGGCATCAGTGCACATAGTAAAGGGTGATGCTGTAACTTATTTGACCCTCCGTTGCCCACCAATTCTGCCCCATGCCTCTTTGTGAGGCTCATTCACTTGCTCATGTTGGCAGTTAATAATTTGACATTATTTTAATGTCTCAGTATCTTCCTATAAGCAGAAAGAATAGCACTTATGTGCCAGAGCATCTGTGTCTTCCAGCAACGTCTGCCAATGTAAGTGTGAATGAGTCCGTGAACAATCCAACAAAACTTGTAGTCGTGTTCAAGATAAACTTTTTCTTTAAGAAGTTTTATAAATGCCAATTAAGTTCTTGTCAGAGAAAAAAAAAAGTATGCAAGGGTGACTACCTCTCTGAAAATTAGAGAAAAACTATCACATTGACACACAAAGAACTGGTCTATAGATACTCATCTAAATTGTTAATTACCTACCTGACAGCAAAATCCAAGAGACCACATTGAATTAATCAATGGGTTTAACTGACAACTAAATATTCAGGAAAGGCTCCCAACTTAAGCTTACATTGGAAGAAAGACATCTGTTTTTCTTTCTTTCTTGTAAAATTGCAGAATTCTTCTGTTTCCCCCACCACTGAAAAAAATCCTATGCCAAAGCAATCTTTAATGCATCCAACCATATTTTTGTTCATTTTAATTTGGAGAAATAGAATTGGTATTAGAGGTTTCCCCCACCCCACCCCAATCATTCTTTTTCTTGTTCAGTTATCCTTCAGTAATCATGTCTGATATTTCCAAAATAGTTTGGCAAGAAATGAACTTGTCCAGGATGTTGCTCAACAGGAATATTTTTGTATAATATTTCTGCTTCCATGATTTATCAGTTTATGTGCCAAACGATGCAACATCCAGAATATGTACATTAACTGACCTATTTTCTTCTCATTGGATCTGGGAGATGTGTGAGCATAGAACCTTTTTAGGATTTTGGGAAAACTGGGCGCAGAATATTCATATAAATATGCCTCACCACCTCTTCCATCTGTTGGAAGAAATATCCACATGGGTTCAGTTCCAAGTTGGGAGAAAGACTCTGGAAACATTGAGGGTGATTGAAAAGATGGTTTATTGATGGACAGGACCACATGGGTTTTAGATCCTGGGCAACTGAATACATGGAGGAGATATACTGTAGATAGATAGATAGATAGATAGATAGATAGATAGATAGATAGATAGATAGATAGATAGATAGATAGATAGATAGATAGACAGACAGACAGACAGACAGACAGACAGACAGACAGACAGACAGACAGATAGATAGATAGATAGATAGATACCCTCTCTTGGCCCTTGCCCTTGAGCTTCCTGTTCCTGTGCAAGAAACGTATTCTATTGGTTGTCAGACTCTGAGGGGGCTATGTAGGGGTCATAGCTAACTTTGTAAGCTACCTGTGTCCCAGGCTTGATTGAATCTTGCTGGGTGATGCAATGAAGGGCAATTCCTATTGTGGCTGAATGGCTCTGCCCTGAAGAATAATCCCATCATCCTGGAGCTGAAGGTCTTTTGTCTTGTAGATAAGCTGGCACCAAAATATCTTCTGGGGGCAGAGAACTGGGGCTGAGTTTCCATCTCCAAGAGCATGTTTCTCAATTCATCATCCAAGGAAATATAATATTCTGCCTTTTTAATATTTCCTAAAAAAATTCATTCTTCTAGGAGAAGGGTGGGTGCTAACTTTTTACACACCTGAATGTAATTTTTTTATCCAATCCTTTTCTTTCTTTTGAAGTGAAAAGTTGAGATATGGGGAATGGATGGGAAAACCTCCAACACGTCTTGCTGCTAAGTTTTATAATATCAAATTACTATTCCATTGCTAAACTGTGTCTGACTCTTCACAATCCCATGGGCCATAGCTTGCCATGCTTCCTATCATCCACTGTTTCCTTGAGTCTGTTCAAACTCTTATTCATTGCATCAATGGCTCTATCTAACCATCACATCCTCTGCCATTCCTTTCTCCTTTTGTCTTCCATCTCTCCCAATATTGAGGTGTTTTTCAAGGAGTCCTCTCTTCTCATTTGTTGGCCAAAGGATTTGAGCATTAGCTTCAGTATCTGACCTTCCAAAGGAAAGTTAGGTTTGGTTTCCTTTAAGATTGACTGATTTGATCTCCATAATATAAAATATTTCGTATGTATCTTGTTTCCTTGAATTGAAAGATGTGTCTGCTCATTATAGATACAGATATCACTTTGACCCCTCCAATTCGGCTTTTTTGAAACAATCCTGCACCAAGCTTATTTTAACTTTTTTTTTTTTTTGCCAAAATGCCAAGAGTACAAGAATTTTCATCTTTTTATCTTTGCCAACTCAGGGAGAAGAATGAATGTCTCCTTGTTGAATATTTTGGACCATTCTAATGAAACATTAATATCCACCACATTAGTGCAATGTAAGTTCGAGAGAGATGGCTTTTGATTTCTCAGTCTAGGATTGTCCCTTTACTACAGCACTAGAAAGCAATAAATTTCTGGAGAAAATTACAACTCCCACTTTCCCTTAGACAGGAGAAAGACAGAGGGGAAAAAATCAACCCAACACCACTTGAAATTCATAGATTAATATGCAAATGTGATAGAAGGGAGTTCTAGAAAAAAATATATGCAAGACTGACACAGTTTCATATTAGAACAAACTTCCAATTTCTGGTTTATATCCAGATTTGTTATTGTTCATTGTTTTCTGTTTTCAAAATGTTATGCCTTTGGAATGAAACAAAAGGTAAGGAGAAGTATAAGAGGATTTGTCTTTTATGTTTTGTTTTTAGTGGGGTGGGTACTTTAAGCATTTTCACTATCTTAATTTAAACAAGGATATCAGAGGAGGGAAAAGAAGGAAGGAAGGAAAGAAGGGTCTTAATTTAAACAAGGATCTCAGAGAAGGGGAAGGAAAGGAAGGAAGGAAGGAAGGAAGGAAGGAAGGAAGGAAGGAAGGAAGGAAGGAAGGAAGGAAGGAAGGAAAGATGGAAAGAAGAAAGGAAGGAAGGAATAAAGTAGTTTCGTCTCACTACATGTGGTAGTTTCAAGGGTGAATCTACACTGGGCTAAAACCTTCTAATGTTCTACAGTAGCATCTGGAAACTTTTAATTTTATTATATAATAGAGAATTGACTGAAAAGGGGAGTACACATACAGTTCCATTTATACAACACACATACATTTATTTATTCAATTTACTCTCATAGACCAAAGTACAAAGTCCGCTGACTTTTATTATCTACCTGATCAATACTAAGTAGATCAAAATCAAGTGTGATACTGCTGTTAACATATCCTTTAGATTGGTCTTGCATTTTCCAACAAAATAACATGCCATCTTACTTTGATTTTATATTCTCATCTAGTTGCTACTATTCATTTGTAGAGAAGGTATATATCATTTAAAAAAAAAAAACCCAAGCTGACATTTTAGTAAGCTGACTGTAAGATAAATTAGATTTTTTTTCCCTCTTTTCATTTGATGTGAAGTTTAACTTTGCAAAATGTTGCAGTGCTTCTTCATAAATAAAGTGTAATGTATCTGTTTTATTCTGAGCATATGTGCCAATTTTCAAATGTGTGCACTTTCAAGAGCATGTATTTTTGAGCAAGAGACATGTTTTACCTTTCATGAAATATGACATATACCCTTTTCTAATATGTACATTGATATTCAAATCAAAAGAAAAGAAGGCTAATATGTGCCAGGAATGACATTAGCACACATCTCGAAAGAAGTTTAAACCCCACTCTGAATCTCTGAAAAAGCAGCAGACAAATGCAGTAGCATAAATACAGTGTGAGAAGAAATAACTTTTTTGGTTTGTGGAAAATCAGGAGTCTTAATTGAGAATTCTTTGCTAATCCTCCTCCACACACATTGGCCACGATTTTCCAGTTGGCTAATCATTATTTTAAAGAGGGCACTTTTCTGTGTTAAAAAATGAACTGTACAGATGTTTTAATATTAGTGTACAGGATTGTGTTGTCATGGAAGACGTGCAACCCTTTTCAAATTTGCCCAGTTTTTCCTGCTTGCTGTTAAAATGTGTGTTGATAAAAGTCAGAAGATTCCTGTATATCTGGATTTTTATATAATGTTTATTGCTTTTCAAATAACGACCAAAAAAAGGAAGAAAAACAAAAGGAAGAAAAAACAAAGATACTTTATCAAAAATACATAACAAATGCTTAAAAATAAGTGGAAAAATACAACTCACACACACAGACAAAGATAGAGTAATAAAAAATAGATTGTATATATAATTATATGAAACACTAATATGTATGTATGTTTATCTCTTTATATATATATATATATATATATATATGTGGATCTTTGGTTCTTCGGGTTTTCTCCCGCGTAGAGTTGGAAATATTTAGGCGACGTTTCGATGAAGTCTCATTCATCATCTTCAGGCTTCTGTCTTCGGCCTTGTGCTTCTCAGAGTGATGTGAGCTTGCAGCTGCTTCTTCCTTTTAACTACTAGTGGGGGTGTGACTTGATTGGGTGGGGGCTTGGCTGTGTTCTGATTGGGTGGGGGTATGTTCTCATTGGTTGGGGGTTTGGCTGTGTTCTGATTGGTTGGGGGGTTGGCTGTGTTCTGATTGGCTGGGGGGGTGTTCTGTTCTGGTGGGGGTTTGGTTGTACTCCGGTTAGTCTCAGTTGCTGGGGGATTTGAGCTGGTGAGCTGTGATCCTATTGTTTGGCTTCGCGTTCGTGGTCGTGTCACATCTTCATGGTGGGCATCAGTTCCCTTCATGTATGGGTTGGGGGGGTTTGAAGCAGGTAGTGATGCAGCTGTGGTACGGCTTCTGGTCCGTGGTCGTGTTTCATCTTCTGTGTGGGTGTGAGTCTGCTTTCTGCGTGGAAGTGTGGTGGTAGTTTCTTGTGTGGCCTTCGTGGGTGTGGGTCTGGTGTCCTTTATGTTAGGTACTCTTTTGTTAATGAGGGCGGGTTTCCAAATGGCTGGTAGGCGGGAGGTGTCATCTCGTTTATTCATGCTGTGTGGGCGTTTTTCTATCTCTATGGCTTCTCTGATTATTCTGTTGTTGAAGTGTTCAGTTTTGGCGATAGTTCTGGTATTTTTAAAGTCAATCTTGTGTCCTGTGGCTTTGAGGTGTTGGACCAGGGAAGAGGTCGGTTCTTCTTTTTTGATTGAGTTCTTATGTTCTTCAATGCGTGCACTTATCCTTCTGTTAGTTTGTCCAATGTATGTGGTGGGGCAGGAGGTGCACGGGATTTCGTATACTCCTTGGTTTTCTAACTCAATTTTGTCTTTAGGGTTTCTTAGGATGGTGGATATTTTTCCGTTTGTGCAGAATGCTGTTTTAATGTTGTGTTTTTGGAGGATCTTGCTGATTTTGTCTGTAGTGCCTTTTATATATGGGAGGAGGGCTTTGCCATTTTCTTGTTCTCTGTCTTGGATTTTGGTTGGGGTTTCTTTTTGGATTAGGTGAGTAATCTTTCTTCTTTGGAATCCATTTGCTGTTAGTACGTTAGTGAGAGTGTGTAGTTCGGTTTTTAGGTGTTGTTCATCGGCTAAGCATTTTGTTCTGGAGATGAGTGTCTCAGCTACGGAATTGATCTGTGCTGGGTGGTGGTGTGAGAGTGCGTGTAGATAGCGGTTTGTATGTGTTTTCTTCTGGTAGATGGTGTGTCCTAGGGAGCCATTGGATTTTTTGTATACTAAGACATCTAGGAAGGGAAGTTGATTGTTAGCTTCTGTTTCCATGGTGAATTGTATTTTGGAGTGTAGGCTGTTGAGGTGTGTGAGGAAGTTGTTCAGTTTTTCTTTCCCATGTGGCCAGATTATGAAGGTGTCATCTACGTATCTGAGCCAGAGTTTGGGTTTGTGATCATATTTTTCTAGAGCTTGTGTTTCAAAGTGTTCCATGTAAAGGTTTGCGATGACAGGTGAGAGGGGTGATCCCATGGGTGCTCCTTCTATTTGTTTGTATTTTTGTCCATTGTAGGTGAAGTATGTATTGGATAGGCAGTGGTTGGTCAGATCTAGGATGTGCTTGGGGGGGTTGTATTTATTTTGGATGGCTGTCAAGGCTTCTTTTATAGGCACTTGGGTGAAGAGGGATATGACATCGAAGCTCACTAATAGATCACTGGGTTGTAAGTTTTGTTTCTTTATGATCTCGATGAACTGGAATGAGTTTCTTACATGTGAGTTGATGGATTCAGCATAGGGCTGTAGTTGTTTAGCGAGAAATTTGGCTAGGTTTTGTAGGGGTGAGCCTATGGAGCTGACTATAGGTCTAAGTGGGGTTCCTTCTTTGTGTATCTTGGGGAGACCATAAAGCTTAGGGCATCTGGATGATTTCTCTCTGGGTATGATTCTTTGCTGGATTTCTTCGCTGATGGGGGAGGCTTTTATTTTAGATCTGGTGGTTTTTTCTAGGTAGGTGGTGGGGTCTGTGTTTAGGGGTTTGTATGTGGGGTCTTGGAGTAGGTTGGTTAACTTGGTTTGGTAGTCGGATGTGTTCATAACCACTGTCGCGTTGCCCTTGTCTGCTGGTAGGATTATTATGCTGGTGTCTTTTTTCAGGTTAAGTAGTGCAGTTTGTTCTTCTTTGGATAAGTTGCTTTTGGGTGGTTTGCTAGTGCAGAGGATGTTGGTAATTTCGAGTCTGATTCTGTTCGCATCATCAGGGTTGGTTTTGGTCAGGCTGGTTTCAACTCCGCATATGATGGTTTCTGTGGGGATGTGTTTGGGAGCAACAGCAAAGTTGAATCCTTTCGAAAGGACATTGGTTTCGGCTTCGCTGAGGATCTTGTCTGAGATGTTGTGCACTGTTTCATGTGTGGCTGTGAGGAGGGAGGAGTTTGTTTCTGGCATTGTTGTAGTTTTCTGAGTTTGTTGGTGTGTGTGTCTGTCTTGAGGGTGGTCTGTGTTTCGGCTCTCCAGACAGCGAGTTGTTTGGTTTTGTCCCAAAGTGCGGGGTGAATCTTGTTGCTGAGTCTGAGGTGAAGTGTGAGGAGATCTTTGTTGATTTGGTCTAGGAGGAATCTTTTGTGTGAAGTTCATTTCTGATTAGGGCCAATTCTGTTCTTTTTAGGATGCGTTTGGTGGCTGCTGTGTTGGTGTGGAATTTCAATTGGAAGCTTGTGGGGATTAAATTTTGATCTCGGCAGTTGCGTAGGAATACGAGGTCACATAAAATGGAAGCTCTTTGGACTTCAAGTTTTTCGTAAGTCCTGGTCAGATGGTGGGTTTCCTCCCCGTAGAGGTGCAATATTTGTTTTCGGAGATTTTCGCGGGTATTTGTATGTGGATCTTTGGTTCTTCGGGTTTTCTCCCGCGTAGAGTTGGAAATATTTAGGCGACGTTTCGATGAAGTCTCATTCATCATCTTCAGGCTTCTGTCTTCGGCCTTGTGCTTCTCAGAGTGATGTGAGCTTGCAGCTGCTTCTTCCTTTTAACTACTAGTGGGGGTGTGACTTGATTGGGTGGGGGCTTGGCTGTGTTCTGATTGGGTGGGGGTATGTTCTCATTGGTTGGGGGTTTGGCTGTGTTCTGATTGGTTGGGGGGTTGGCTGTGTTCTGATTGGCTGGGGGGGTGTTCTGTTCTGGTGGGGGTTTGGTTGTACTCCGGTTAGTCTCAGTTGCTGGGGGATTTGAGCTGGTGAGCTGTGATCCTATTGTTTGGCTTCGCGTTCGTGGTCGTGTCACATCTTCATGGTGGGCATCAGTTCCCTTCATGTATGGGTTGGGGGGGTTTGAAGCAGGTAGTGATGCAGCTGTGGTACGGCTTCTGGTCCGTGGTCGTGTTTCATCTTCTGTGTGGGTGTGAGTCTGCTTTCTGCGTGGAAGTGTGGTGGTAGTTTCTTGTGTGGCCTTCGTGGGTGTGGGTCTGGTGTCCTTTATGTTAGGTACTCTTTTGTTAATGAGGGCGGGTTTCCAAATGGCTGGTAGGCGGGAGGTGTCATCTCGTTTATTCATGCTGTGTGGGCGTTTTTCTATCTCTATGGCTTCTCTGATTATTCTGTTGTTGAAGTGTTCAGTTTTGGCGATAGTTCTGGTATTTTTAAAGTCAATCTTGTGTCCTGTGGCTTTGAGGTGTTGGACCAGGGAAGAGGTCGGTTCTTCTTTTTTGATTGAGTTCTTATGTTCTTCAATGCGTGCACTTATCCTTCTGTTAGTTTGTCCAATGTATGTGGTGGGGCAGGAGGTGCACGGGATTTCGTATACTCCTTGGTTTTCTAACTCAATTTTGTCTTTAGGGTTTCTTAGGATGGTGGATATTTTTCCGTTTGTGCAGAATGCTGTTTTAATGTTGTGTTTTTGGAGGATCTTGCTGATTTTGTCTGTAGTGCCTTTTATATATGGGATTCAACTTTGCTGTTGCTCCCAAACACATCCCCACAGAAACCATCATATGCGGAGTTGAAACCAGCCTGACCAAAACCAACCCTGATGATGCGAACAGAATCAGACTCGAAATTACCAACATCCTCTGCACTAGCAAACCACCCAAAAGCAACTTATCCAAAGAAGAACAAACTGCACTACTTAACCTGAAAAAAGACACCAGCATAATAATCCTACCAGCAGACAAGGGCAACGCGACAGTGGTTATGACACATCCGACTACCAAACCAAGTTAACCACCTACTCCAAGACCCCACATACAAACCCCTAAACACAGACCCACCACCTACCTAGAAAAAACCACCAGATCTAAAATAAAGCCTCCCCCATCAGCGAAGAAATCCAGCAAAGAATCATACCCAGAGAGAAATCATGCCAGATGCCCTAAGCTTTATGGTCTCCACCAGATACACAAACGAAGGAAACCCACTTAGACCTATAGTACAGCTCCATAGGCCTCACCCCATACAAAACCTAGCCAAATGTCTCGCTAAACAACTACCGCCCCTATGCTGAATCCTATCAACTCACATGTAAGAAAACTCATTCACAGTTCATCGAGGATCATAAATGAAACAAAACTTACAACCCAGTGATCCTATTAGTGAGCTTCGATGTCATATCCCTCTTCCACCCCAAGTGCCTAATACAAGAAGCCTTGACAGCCATCCAAAATAAAATACAACCCCCCCCATCACATCCTAGAGCTCTGACCAACCACTGCCTACCAATACATACTTCACCTACAATTGGACAAAAATACCAAACAAAATATGGAAGGCGCACACCATGGGATCACCCTCTACTGTCATCGCAAAACTTACATGGAAACTTTGAAAACACAAGCTCTAGAACCCTATGATCCAAAACCAAACTCTGGTCCGATACGTAGAGGACAACGTCAATGCATCGTGGGCCACGGGGAAAGAAAAATGAAAACAACGTCCTCCACCACCTCAACCAGCCGCACTCCAAAATACCAAGTCACATGGAAACAGAAGCTAACAATCAACCCTTCCCTTTCATCGATGTATTAGGTATACAAAAAAAATTCCATGGATCCGGGACACACCATCTACCAGAAGAAAACAAATACAAACCGCATCTACACGCACTCTACACCACCACCCAGCAAAGAGCCAATTCAGTAGCTGAGACACTATCTCAGAACAAAATGCTTAGCGATGAACAACACCTAAAAACGAACTACCTACACTCTCATAACGTTTAAACAGGCAAAGGATTCCCAAAGAAGAAAGATACTCCCTAATCCACAAAAGGAAACCCA
>CM042841.1:15099033-15161533 GCA_023653725.1 Bungarus multicinctus
TCAGGAAATGGGACATTTTGGGAAGGACACAACACTGGTCATGTCCCAAGATAAGAAGTGATAACAGGTTCCTGAAGAAAATGTATAAGGAACAACGGGAGCATTGAAACAGTCTGTAGAGAAAAGAAAGTATGGAGAAGGCCTGGTGGCTGTTTCGGTTTGTGGGTGCTTAGACTGGTGCTCTTGCCTCACAATCAAAAGGCTGTTAGTTCGATCCTAGGTAAGTGGCAGATATTTTTCTCTCTGGGCACAAGAATATAGCTGCTGAACATAACTCTGCATTGGCACAGTAACGTACGGGCCGTTGACAAAAACAACTTGCGCTAGCACTCAATTTCATGTGCGACCGTGCCACCCTGCAAGGGTATTAGGATCGTTGGAAAGAAGAATGATGAATGTCTGTTTCTAACTGTCTAAGGGTGAATGTTCCAAGGATGTTTCAGAAGACATAAAAATCACCGAGTAGTTTATTGACAAGGAGTAGATTTTCAAGTTGACCATTCTGAAAACAGGGTGTGTGTAGGTTAGATTATGGGTTTTACTAGCCCATTCCACCTCTTGTGGAGCATCTTTGTATTTTACATAATCCTAAATTATGCTAAAGTGCTTTTTTTTTTTGGTGCTGCAACAAATATTGCCATCACCGGCTGTGAATGGATTCAGTGAATTTGGTGGATTAGAGGAATTTGTTATGCCACATCTCTCTTCAATTGCTAGAATATTTGTGATGTTTTGTGAGTTGAAACACTGTCATATATATTCTAATACATGCACATTGCCAACAACTTTGTAAAAGAACCATATTCTTCTGTATTGCAGTAAGCTGTGCCTGATTCTCCTAACAAATGTCCATCCTTTTATATTGTACCTATACTTGGGTAAAACTGTTGGTGAAAATACGTTTCATAAAACTGTGAACATCTAACCTTTGCCCCTTTTGTAGTGAAAAGCTAGAGTGCCTGTTTGATGGAGAAGAACAACACAAGCAACTAGAACCTCAAACTTGCCAGGTTGAGGCATTTCCAGCATCTGCAAAATATTAAAAATCCAGTAATGAAAACATTGCTGTCCTGCATAACGCTTAGCTTTCACCTCTGGAACGCCTGGTATCTTTAGAATTTGAACTCTGGAATAGTTTGAGAAGGAGAAATTCAGAATAATCCTTCTGAATTCTTGATATAGTTTGAAATCTTTTCTATTTTCCTCCTTAATACAGGTATATTTTAAGATCAAGAAGACCTCAAGGAATGAATCAGAAAATCTGGAAGCTGGTTTTATCACTTTGTACAGGAATTAGGAGGGGGGAGGTTAGGGGAGTGGAGGACTCCGACCCTCTGTAGTCTTCAAAGATTCCATAATCTACCGTGTGATTATGAGCCACTGGAATCACTTTTATCCTCCAGCCAGTTGCATAGGATTTGTCCCTTTCCCACAATTACCACCCCTTAAGTCATTTAATAGTTTGAAAATCACTGTGACTGCAATCATCCACTAAATGGCATCTACCTTACTGAGTGTTGGAGCATAGAATAATTCTGAAGTCATTCTTACCATTTAGTTTTCATACAATTTGAGTCATGACGTATGTCCTGATGCGTCCTATGCCTTGACTCTTCGCTGAGATGAACTTGTGCCCGATGTGAAAGAATGGGATATTTTATTGCAAGGCGAGCCAAATAAATGGTGCCTCAAGGTATTCAACCGCCATTTAAAACACATTATTTTAACACGTCAAAACATAGCAGGAGAAAAAATCCATATAGATTTCCTCCTTTATGTATTTAACTGCACATTATAAAAGAAGAAGTGAGAACGTACATTTGGATAATCTTGAGAGAGTAATTATTAAAGAGGTTTCCTCTTGGTTTATTTTTTTTTCTCCTTCCATTGTTTGTATTTTAAAACAAAACATCTGGTTTAAAAAGTCAAATGTTAAGTAAAGAGCTGAACAATCCATAAGATGAAATTTGTACAAGTAAGTAGGTTCACTTGGGTACAGCTGTCCTCAACATGGTGAATTGCTTGAAGCTCCACTCGTAAGTCCTCACATTAGTACTCATCAAGACCTTTAAAAACAGATTTACCCAGTATGAGGTAATTAACCTTTCTGCATAACCTTAATGGGGGACTTTCACACCAAGAGAAAATGAAAAGAGAAACATTTAAACCAAATGCATATTAATTAACCCCAATTTTTCAACACTTCATCTGGCTAGTAAAAGATAGCTCGTTGCTCAGCCCATCTTGGGAAGTGTCATGATCTATTCTATTCTTGATCCATTAAGCCCTGGAGCTCGGAGAGGAAAAATGGATAAGGGAAAGAGATGTCATACTCTAGTCTAGAACTCCACCTGGACTCCAAGGATTGGAGATTTTGCTCTTTTCCCAACCAAGGCGATTGCCTTCATGGCTCTGTTCTAACCTGGATTATTTTTCTTTTATACAACCAAGAGCTGGAAGGGACATTGGAGCTTCGTCTAAATCCAAACCCTTGCCCAGGGTAGGAGTGGCTTATTAACCTCCTGGACAAATGTTGTCCCAATCTTTTCTTTCAAAACTCCGCCACTGGAACATCCACAACTCCAGAGGCAAGGGTCAGCGTTCCAGGGGAACATCCTTCTGGTCAGTGAACTCCAATACAATTATAACATCAAAAGTCACTTTTATTTAGAAGATCACCTTGCACTCTGTGGAATTCTGAAACGAAAAGTTACCACCCTGGCTTCCCCACAAGTCCAACCTAAAAAACGCATCCCCCTTTTTACTCATCATCACATCACTGAACCAATCCCAAAGTAAGTTCCCCATCCTTTCCTGCGCCACCTCTTTAACCTTGAACTATCAAAAGAATTATATTTTGTCTACTAAGAGCTACTCAATTAAAATCACCCCCCTCCCACTTTCTCCAGCTATGTGGGCAGGGATGAATCATGATTCTATAGCTGACAGCAAGCTGTTCTATGGATGAGCTTTTTCTCACCATTAGAAAAATCCTCTTATTTCCAGGTTGGATCTCCCTCTGATAACCCTAACCCATTGTTTCTTGTCCTGCCCTCGGGTTCTATGAAGAATAAATGCACACCTTCTTCCCTGTGACAACTCTTCAAGTACTGGAAGATGGCTATGAGGTCTTCCCTCAGGCTTATCTTCATTAGGCTAAATGTACCTAACAGCTTGCCTTCAGAAATTGTGGGGGCTCCATCACTTGAGGTTTTTTAAGAAGAGACCAGACAGTCACTTGTCTGAAATGGTATAGGTTCTCCTACTTGAGCAGGGGGCTGGACTAGAAGACCTCCAAGGTCCCTTCCAGCTCTATTCTATTCTAGTCTAGTCTACTCTATTTTTATTAGTATTCTGCATTCTATTCTATTCTATTCTATTCTATTCTATTCTATTCTATTCTATTCTATTCATATTCTGCATTCTATTCTATTCTATTCTATTCTATTCTATTCTATTCTATTCTATCTACTCCCTTAGCCATCATCATATGTAACAGTGATCACAGCTAAGACATTCCCAGTCACTAGCATTTAATGTTTTCATTATTGTTTATAGATTTGTTGGTTACTGACTTTTTAACTCTTCCCAGTATAGGAGCTCAGCTAAGTTAACTATCTTATATTCTAGGCAAAATTGTCTTCAGGAACTCATATCTTCCTTTTACCTTAAAAAAAACAACAACAGAAAAAGCAAATTGTTTTTTTGTTGTTGTTGTTGTTGTTAAATAGCACAGATTTTTCTTGAGACCCAAATTTCACATGCTGGGTTTCTCAGAAAAAAAAAAAAAAAAACCTTTCTTTTTTTTCTTTCCTAGCTTTTATACCCTCCTCTTAAGCTCAAATGACTCCCAGAATAACATATTATTGCAATAAAGCTCAGTTTATCCTTTCTCCTAGACCTTATAATTGAAACGATGCAACATTTTTTTAAAAAAGGGAAAGGAAGGAGAAAGAGAAAGGAAACATGGTGATGGGAGCAATCATTTTAATAGCATTTATGCTGATCACAATATTTAGGCCAGTACTTAGACAGCCACACATTTCACCAGATATACAGAAGGTAAAGAGTTTTTTACAAACTTGATATAACCGTCACAATTGTAGAAGGAAACACGAATTCTTAAAAAAAAAAAAAAAAGCAATAGAGGATAGTAAAACTCTATAGATAGCCATGTTCATGGATGCTGAATAGTGAATTTGGAGAAGTAAGAATATTAAGATGGGGAGAAATGAAATACATGTAGAATTTCCCAGTAGAGGCCCTGTCTGAATCAACAGAACAGGAACATGAGGACTTCACATTAAAAACATCTGGAATCTGGATTCTTTGCCAGTGCTGTTGACTTCATGTGAACAATGAAAGGAAGACATGCCCATTACTAACCCTTGTTTAGTGAAGTATGATGCAATTCTCAGATAGGCCCAGTTGTTTTCTATAGCATAGCCAAGCCTAAAAGGAAACTACAAGATACCTATCTCAGTATTACCTCAAAGTCTTGAATTGTCCTCTGGTGTCTTCAGCCAAACTCCATGTTGTGGTCTGCCAGTGGCCAGCAGAGCTGCAGCAGACTTGAACAGTGAGGATGTTTGGGGAGGGAAACATGGGCCAGTCCCTGGAATCTGGGGAAGGCTCTGATGAGGGCTCTGCATCAGAGGCAGAGATGGGCCATGGGCCCATCTGACAGTTATCAGCTGCCTTCGGAAGTCAGAGATCAGTGGGGCAGAGGACAGCTGGAGCCTGTTTCCCAGTGTGCGTATGTGCAGAGTTTGCCAGATGAAGGGACTAATGAACAAGGGTAGATTTGGAGTAAACCCACAGGGTGGACGGTGAATGGTCCTCCCATAGGGAAAAAAAAGAGGAGCTAAAGAAGAGTGGAGTTACCCAGTTTTTTTCTGGGGCAAGGATGACAATGAATGATGTATCTCAGTGTCGGCTACACCCAGGCAACGCCGCAACTTTTAACCCCCCAAATAAATCATTTGAAGTTTTGGAAATCTGGCTCGAGGACTATGATTCAAATGGAGTTGAGTGCTGGAATCCTGACACTATCCTGGAAAAAAGCTATCACCATAGTTGCTATGGAGTCAAAAATGACCTGTGGCACAGAATAAATCAAATTATTTCATTAAAACATTCAGAGGTTATATGTTATCTCATGACAATGGATCTGTAGACAAAAGGGTAATAGTTTTGGCATCAGTGGCACATAGTAAAGGGTGATGCTGTACTTATTTGACCCCTCCGTTGCCCACCAATTCTGCCCCATGCCTCTTTGTGAGGCTCATTCACTTGCTCATGTTGGCAGTTAATAATTTGACATTATTTTAATGTCTCAGTATCTTCCTATAAGCAGAAAGAATAGCACTTATGTGCCAGAGCATCTGTGTCTTCCAGCAACGTCTGCCAATGTAAGTGTGAATGAGTCCGTGAACAATCCAACAAAACTTGTAGTCGTGTTCAAGATAAACTTTTTCTTTAAGAAGTTTTATAAATGCCAATTAAGTTCTTGTCAGAGAAAAAAAAAAAGTATGCAAGGGTGACTACCTCTCTGAAAATTAGAGAAAAACTATCACATTGACACACAAAGAACTGGTCTATAGATACTCATCTAAATTGTTAATTACCTACCTGACAGCAAAATCCAAGAGACCACATTGAATTAATCAATGGGTTTAACTGACAACTAAATATTCAGGAAAGGCTCCCAACTTAAGCTTACATTGGAAGAAAGACATCTGTTTTTTCTTTCTTTCTTGTAAAATTGCAGAATTCTTCTGTTTCCCCCACCACTGAAAAAAAATCCTATGCCAAAGCAATCTTTAATGCATCCAACCATATTTTTGTTCATTTTAATTTGGAGAAATAGAATTGGTATTAGAGGTTTCCCCCACCCCACCCCAATCATTCTTTTTCTTGTTCAGTTATCCTTCAGTAATCATCTGATATATTTCCAAAATAGTTTGGCAAGAAATGAACTTGTCCAGGATGTTGCTCAACAGGAATATTTTTGTATAATATTTCTGCTTCCA
The DNA here is from genome assembly GCA_023653725.1 of Bungarus multicinctus. Classification (NCBI taxonomy): domain Eukaryota; kingdom Metazoa; phylum Chordata; class Lepidosauria; order Squamata; family Elapidae; genus Bungarus; species Bungarus multicinctus. The sequence goes on from CM042841.1 coordinate 15,105,066, forward strand.
TGATTTATCAGTTTATGTGCCAAACGATGCAACATCCAGAAGATGTACATTAACTGACCTATTTTCTTCTCATTGGATCTGGGAGATGTGTGAGCATAGAACCTTTTAGGATTTTGGGAAAACTGGGCGCAGAATATTCATATAAATATGCCTCACCACCTCTTCCATCTGTTGGAAGAAATATCCACATGGGTTCAGTTCCAAGTTGGGAGAAAGACTCTGGAAACATTGAGGGTGATTGAAAGATGGTTTATTGATGGACAGGACCACATGGGTTTTAGATCCTGGGCAACTGAATACATGGAGGAGATATACTGTAGATAGATAGATAGATAGATAGATAGATAATAGATAGATAGATAGATAGATAGATAGATAGATAGATAGATAGACAGACAGACAGACAGACAGACAGACAGACAGACAGACAGACAGACAGATAGATAGATAGATAGATAGATAGATACCCTCTCTTGGCCCTTGCCCTTGAGCTTCCTGTTCCTGTGCAAGAAACGTATTCTATTGGTTGTCAGACTCTGAGGGGGCTATGTAGGGGTCATAGCTAACTTTGTAAGCTACCTGTGTCCCAGGCTTGATTGAATCTTGCTGGGTGATGCAATGAAGGGCAATTCCTATTGTGGCTGAATGGCTCTGCCCTGAAGAATAATCCCATCATCCTGGAGCTGAAGGTCTTTTGTCTTGTAGATAAGCTGGCACCAAAATATCTTCTGGGGGCAGAGAACTGGGGCTGAGTTTCCATCTCCAAGAGCATGTTTCTCAATTCATCATCCAAGGAAATATAATATTCTGCCTTTTTAATATTTCCTAAAAAAATTCATTCTTCTAGGAGAAGGGTGGGTGCTAACTTTTTACACACCTGAATGTAATTTTTTTATCCAATCCTTTTCTTTCTTTTGAAGTGAAAAGTTGAGATATGGGGAATGGATGGGAAAACCTCCAACACGTCTTGCTGCTAAGTTTTATAATATCAAATTACTATTCCATTGCTAAACTGTGTCTGACTCTTCACAATCCCATGGGCCATAGCTTGCCATGCTTCCTATCATCCACTGTTTCCTTGAGTCTGTTCAAACTCTTATTCATTGCATCAATGGCTCTATCTAACCATCACATCCTCTGCCATTCCTTTCTCCTTTTGTCTTCCATCTCTCCCAATATTGAGGTGTTTTTCAAGGAGTCCTCTCTTCTCATTTGTTGGCCAAAGGATTTGAGCATTAGCTTCAGTATCTGACCTTCCAAAGGAAAGTTAGGTTTGGTTTCCTTTAAGATTGACTGATTTGATCTCCATAATATAAAATATTTCGTATGTATCTTGTTTCCTTGAATTGAAAGATGTGTCTGCTCATTATAGATACAGATATCACTTTGACCCCTCCAATTCGGCTTTTTTGAAACAATCCTGCACCAAGCTTATTTTAACTTTTTTTTTTTTTTTGCCAAAATGCCAAGAGTACAAGAATTTTCATCTTTTTATCTTTGCCAACTCAGGGAGAAGAATGAATGTCTCCTTGTTGAATATTTTGGACCATTCTAATGAAACATTAATATCCACCACATTAGTGCAATGTAAGTTCGAGAGAGATGGCTTTTGATTTCTCAGTCTAGGATTGTCCCTTTACTACAGCACTAGAAAGCAATAAATTTCTGGAGAAAATTACAACTCCCACTTTCCCTTAGACAGGAGAAAGACAGAGGGGAAAAAATCAACCCAACACCACTTGAAATTCATAGATTAATATGCAAATGTGATAGAAGGGAGTTCTAGAAAAAAATATATGCAAGACTGACACAGTTTCATATTAGAACAAACTTCCAATTTCTGGTTTATATCCAGATTTGTTATTGTTCATTGTTTTCTGTTTTCAAAATGTTATGCCTTTGGAATGAAACAAAAGGTAAGGAGAAGTATAAGAGGATTGTCTTTTATGTTTTGTTTTTAGTGGGGTGGGTACTTTAAGCATTTTCACTATCTTAATTTAAACAAGGATATCAGAGGAGGGAAAAGAAGGAAGGAAGGAAAGAAGGGTCTTAATTTAAACAAGGATCTCAGAGAAGGGGAAGGAAAGGAAGGAAGGAAGGAAGGAAGGAAGGAAGGAAGGAAGGAAGGAAGGAAAGATGGAAAGAAGAAAGGAAGGAAGGAATAAAGTAGTTTCGTCTCACTACATGTGGTAGTTTCAAGGGTGAATCTACACTGGGCTAAAACCTTCTAATGTTCTACAGTAGCATCTGGAAACTTTTAATTTTATTATATAATAGAGAATTGACTGAAAAGGGGAGTACACATACAGTTCCATTTATACAACACACATACATTTATTTATTCAATTTACTTTCATAGACCAAAGTACAAAGTCCGCTGACTTTTATTATCTACCTGATCAATACTAAGTAGATCAAAATCAAGTGTGATACTGCTGTTAACATATCCTTTAGATTGGTCTTGCATTTTCCAACAAAATAACATGCCATCTTACTTTGATTTTATATTCTCATCTAGTTGCTACTATTCATTTGTAGAGAAGGTATATATCATTTAAAAAAAAAAACCCAAGCTGACATTTTAGTAAGCTGACTGTAAGATAAATTAGATTTTTTTTCCCTCTTTTCATTGATGTGAAGTTTAACTTTGCAAAATGTTGCAGTGCTTCTTCATAAATAAAGTGTAATGTATCTGTTTTATTCTGAGCATATGTGCCAATTTTCAAATGTGTGCACTTTCAAGAGCATGTATTTTTGAGCAAGAGACATGTTTTACCTTTCATGAAATATGACATATACCCTTTTCTAATATGTACATTGATATTCAAATCAAAAGAAAAGAAGGCTAATATGTGCCAGGAATGACATTAGCACACATCTCGAAAGAAGTTTAAACCCCACTCTGAATCTCTGAAAAAGCAGCAGACAAATGCAGTAGCATAAATACAGTGTGAGAAGAAATAACTTTTTTGGTTTGTGGAAAATCAGGAGTCTTAATTGAGAATTCTTTGCTAATCCTCCTCCACACACATTGGCCACGATTTTCCAGTTGGCTAATCATTATTTTAAAGAGGGCACTTTTCTGTGTTAAAAAATGAACTGTACAGATGTTTTAATATTAGTGTACAGGATTGTGTTGTCATGGAAGACGTGCAACCCTTTTCAAATTTGCCCAGTTTTTCCTGCTTGCTGTTAAAATGTGTGTTGATAAAAGTCAGAAGATTCCTGTATATCTGGATTTTTATATAATGTTTATTGCTTTTCAAATAACGACCAAAAAAAGGAAGAAAAACAAAAGGAAGAAAAAACAAAGATACTTTATCAAAAATACATAACAAATGCTTAAAAATAAGTGGAAAAATACAACTCACACACACAGACAAAGATAGAGTAATAAAAAATAGATTGTATATATAATTATATGAAACACTAATATGTATGTATGTTTATCTCTTTATATATATATATATATATATATATATATATATATATATATATATATATATATATATATATATATATATATATGACAATCATGCTTTTTAACCTTCTATACTTTGTATAAATGAGCCATATATCGATCCATACAAAGTCTATAGGCAATCCATTCATTCTAAAAATATTGTTTGTATTGATATAAAGAATTCAATCAGCTAAGCAAGTTAATAAGCTGATTCTGTTAAAACTTTACCAGAAATCTCTTCATTGTCTTCTGTATATATACCAATGAAATTACAACTTGACAATATTCTGTAAATTCATCTTTTAATACCCCTGGTCCATCATGGGAAACTGCAGAGATGAAGTTGGTGCCTTTCCAAAATAATGAAAACGTATCATACTTATTTATCATTATCAAAGTGGTTGAATTGGACCATTTACCTCAAACTATCCACTATTGACTTCACCCCATTCCTAAGAGGTCTGTAAGGGGTGTGCATAAGTGCACCATCATGCCTACCGTCCTTGTCCTATTGTCCCCATTTATTCGTACCTATTTCCTGCATTCTTACTCATGTTTATACTTATACCTATTATCTTGTAAGCAATTGACAAATCAAATAAATCAAATAAAATAAATAAAATAAAAATTTACTCCCTTACCACTGCTAATGAACATTGATGCTTAGAAAAAGCTGATGGTTTTCCTTGAGTCATCCTTGAACCTCGGTGACTTCATGAATACAAGAAAGGACATCAATGGGAGCAGGGATAGTTAATTCAACATGGCAGCCATGATCAAATCCTACCCCTTTGGAACAAACATGCATCAAGATCACATGTATTTACAAGGGAGGGAGATGAAACTTTGATCATGTGATCACAGCCATCACTTGATTTTTGGCCTCCTTCTCATGAAGATGATCTTGGATACATCAATGTTACTTTCTTGACAAGAACAAGGCAATGTTTTGCCTTACCTTCTTCCAGAATTCCTGTTTTCAGTTTCTTATTAGAGTCTATGAATTGGAAAATCATTTTCAAGTAGTAATCAGGTCCAACATGATGGTTTTCCTTGAGTCATCCTTGAATCCTGGTGACTTCATGGATACAGGCAAGGACATCCATGGGAGTGGGTCAACGTGTTAATCACTACCACTACTTAATCAGATCCAACTTGATTAGTGCTTTGATTTTTGAGGTTGAGTAAATAATGTTGTAACTGAACATTCCTTGTATGACACAAATGATGCTGCTATATCATGGAAGCTGGAATCTCCAATTGTCCTTTTTGCCTTGCTAAAAAGTATTTTTTTTTTAATTTGCTGTCTTCCATTTCAGTTAAAAATCCTTTGTGTTTTATCAGAGCAGAATAATCCTACAAAATCATTGGGCTAATATTCAAATAATGTGTGATCCCGTAACCTCCTTTCCAAGATACACAACATAACTCTTGGCCTTGTCAGTACAGCTCATTGTTTAATCAAACTTTTCCCACAAACGTTGACTGATGAGAATTCACAGGATTTTAATTCCCTAAATTCTAGATTGAAATGAACTGCATAAATCAATGAAATATACACTTTAAAGTCCCAAGATTTACCTGGTGGATATATTTTCACAGGTCTGATCAATATATGATTAGGGTAGTCTTAGAATAACTTATTGGTGCTCTGAATATACATTATCAGCAATCCCATATCAACTGATTCTCAAGCAATGAATTACAGTCAAGACACCACAGGTGTCTTATTTCAAATGATCACTAAATCAATATACTTTTTAATGGTTATTTATAATTCCTCAAGCTCGTAAAAATAAATTCAAGTTAACAGCAGATTTATTTGAACGTTAATATGTGCAGATGATGCTTGATACAAAAGCAAAGGTTGCTCAACATTGTAGCAAGCAATATGAATATTACATTGTATTGATTGATTGATTTGATTTGATTTAGACTTGTTTGCTACCCATCTCACTTCAAGGCAACTCTCTAAGTTTGCTCACATATTCAAAAGAATTAAAATTAAATGCAAACATGGCCTTTGAGGAAACTGTATAAAACTTGTCTGGTGGTGAAAATACACACCAAGCCGAATCAGCAACAGGTATTACATGCACAAAACATTTATTGAAGCACAGCGTCTTCTCTCTAGATAACAAATATGCCACAATTCATGATGTATACAGATAGACGTACAACAGTTCACTTCATGACCATACAAATTTACAATGGCACTGAAAAAGTGACTTATGACCATTTTTCATACATACAATTGAAGCATCCTGATGGTCATGGGATCAAAATTCAGACGCTTGGCAACTAACTCATATTTAAGATGATTGCTGTGTCCTAGGATCATATGATCTCCTTTTGCAAACTTCCAACAAGCAAAGTCAATGGGGAAGCCAGATTCACTTAACAACCAAATTACTAACTTAACACCTACAGTGATTCACTTAATAACTGGGGCAAGATCAGAGGTGGTATTCAGCCAGTTCTGACCAGTTCTGGAGAACCAGTATCAGAAATTTTGAGTAGTTGGGAGAACTGGCAAATACCACCTCTTACTGGCCCCACCCCCATCTATTCTCCGCCTCCCGAGTCCCAGCTGATTGGCTGGGTCTTCCTTGGTTGCCCTGCACAGGAGAACGGAGCTGGAAAGCAGGTTAGTGGGTTGGGGAGGGAATGGGGATTTTGCAGTATTATTCCCCTGCCACACCCACCAAGCCATGCCCACCCAGCCAAGCCATGCCCACAGAACCAGTAGTAAAATAATTTGAATCCCATCACTGGGCAAAATGGGACAAAACTCACCCCTAGCAGCAGAAATTTTAGGTTCAGTTTTGGTACTAAGTCTAGGACTAGGTATTCTGTGGCCAGTTTCTATTACTGGGAATTGTTAATGTTCCTGGAAATTTGGTATTCTTACATGCATTTAAGCAATCATCTTCCCCTCCCCCCAGACAAATATACTGTAATTGTAATTCTTTTTGCCATTTTTTTTAAAACTCTTATCGGTTGGAGAAAATTGCACACCAATCTATGTAGATATTAGGAAAGCCTGCAGATGTCAGTGAATTTAGCTTTCCCTACATTTTCTTTTAAGCTGCTATAAAACTGATGGAAGTTTCAAAACCTGAAACATATTTGCCCATCTGTGCATTAATTCTAGAACATATGTTCTTCTGTGGTTATTTTTATTGTCTAAAAGTGAGACTACAGAAGACAAGGTTCTACTGCTTGGAATCCACCAGCGGTGGAAAACTTGTAGTGTTAGAAGCTGAGTTGTTAATCTAACATGATATCAGTTTCACTCTAGGCAATGAATGAATGAATGAATGAATGAATGAATGAATGAATGAACGAATGAGAGAGACAGAGAGAAAGAAAGAAAGAGAGAGAGAGAGAGAGAAAGAAAGAAGGAAAGACTCTAGACTTATTAATTTTTGAGTTTTCTAATGTTCATGTACTGCTTTTATTCTACTTTTCCACCATAGCATTTTTAAAATGCAGCTCATAACCACTAGCCTGCAAGGAAGATCCATAGAATTTATTTTAAAATTAACTTTATTGGACTGCCTTGTTAATTATCCCACATTAACATTTTTGCTTTTGTTTCAATTTGTTTTAATGCCATTTTTAGCACCATATTACATGCCCTACGAAACCTCAGAAGACTGGACTATAAATCAGGCAAATAAACTCTGCATTTGATAATCTAATCATCAGAATAGCCTATTGCCGTTCTAAAGCAAAAGGCTTGATTTGTCCTTCATGACTAATAACTAGTGGTAGATCTGTATGGATTTTAAAACAAACCATGTAAGTTAATTATTTATCCTCTAGCAGTAAATTCCAGAAATTAATTATGCAAATCGGGGACTCCTTCAGACCAGTTATAAAGGCCATTTTTAATTTTTGCACCAGAACATTGTGACACCAGATACAAAATCTATATTCCTTCTACATGATTCTAACACTGTAGCTATACAAGCAGTTGCTTCAGTTGGGAATGGAATTAGATTGTAATTTTGCTCCTGTTCAAATATTTATCACATTACTCTGCACAATCTATTTCAGTCTTGCCCATCTATGTTATTATATTTGTTATTGTTTGCATTGCTTTTACTATTTCCATTTCTAAATATTTCAGATGTCTCCATTAGTATTTTTATACTTAAGAGTTTGCCTCAATATTTACCAACTTTTTATTTTTATTTTTTATTAAATAAACATTAAAAACAGTTGAACACAGTGCAACTTTCTTGGTCATCATTTTGGCCACACAAACTATAACATATAAATAAATATAACAGTTAATTTTCCCTTTTTCCTTATGCTCTTGATATAATGCTAGTTACATATTTGTTACTATTTGCATTTATATATATTTATATACTTATTTACAGCCTGGCTTCTTATCCATCTCTTTTTTTCTCATTGTGATCTTTATATTCATATATTCATATCATATCATATTTGTCCATTATATTTCATTTTCTTTAATTTACAAAATTTTTATTTTCATTTCTATAAAGCATCAACAATTTCTAGTTATAATAATATAAGTTACATACTATATATAATATCCAATAATAATAAAAGTTTCTATAGGGAGAATCATAAACAGCAGTAAAAAGAAAATGTATTTTAAGTTATATTATTTAAGAGATATTGGAATATGTTAAATATAAATATTAGTCTCAAAGTATCAAGATTCCACCCAATTCACAATCATATAAACTCTATAGGCTATATTTCTATTGTAATAATGATATTAACCAATTTTTAATAATGGGCTTTTAACGGAAAAAAGACCTTCAAGAGTTGTACAAATGGGAAAGAAATGGAAATTCTCATAACCTTCTCTACATGGTCCTCCCTGGATAGTTAATCATATTTTAGACTTGATTCATTAGGCAGGAACAAATTACAAAAAATAAGGGATGGAAACTCATTGCACATCATCTATGCTTTGTATTGAGCCTAATTTACAAGACGTAAAGTGATCTTAGAGATATAGCAGACAAACTGTGGTACTGAGATGATTTTGTTCTAACTGCTAAACATTCCACTTTGTATATCATGATCATATTGTACAAGATACTAAGCCATAACCCTTTTCATACTCTACATAAATGACCTCTCTGATCATATTAAGAGCAACTGCGTTCTCTTCGCTGATGATGTAAAGCTGTTCAATACCACAGACAATACTGCTACCCTTCAAAAAGATCTTGACTATGTATCAGAATGGTCAAACAAATGGCAACTTCAAATCTCAACAAATAAATGCTCTTTTCTTACATATTGGCAAAAAAATTCAGAAAATAAAATACAAGCTGAATGGTCAAGACCTTGTTGATGATCCAAGCTCTGTAAAGGACCTTGGAATACTCATCTCTAAAGATCTAAGTACTAGAGCCCACTGTAACTACATAGCCAAAAAGGCATTAAGAGTTGTTAACCTAATTCTAGGTAGCTTTTTCTCTGGTAATATCACACTACCAACTGGAGCATACAAAACATTTGCTAGACCAATACTCAAATACAGCTCATCAATCTGGAACCCACATCACGTATCTGATATTAGCACAGTTGAGAAAGTCCAGAAATATTTCACAAGAAGAGTTCTCCACTCCTCTACTCATTGTAGAATACCTTATACCACTAGACCTGAAATTCTAGACACTAGAAAACCTTGAATTTGCCGTCTTCTGTCTGATCTAAGTATGGTATATAAAGTCATACATTGCAATGACTTATCTGTCAGTGAATACTTCAGCTTCAACCATAACAACACAAGAGCATACAATAGATACCAACTCAAGGTTAACTGCACCAAACTTGATTGCAAGAAATACGACTTCAGCAACAGAGTGGTCAATGTCTGAAATATTCTACCTGACTCTGTGGTTTCTTCCCCAAATCCCAAAAACTTTAACCTTAGACTGTCTACTATTGACCTCACCCCTTTCCTAAGTGGTCTGTAGGGGGCGTGCATAAGCGCATCAATGTGCCTACCATCCCTGTCCTATTGTTTCTTTTATTTTTCTTATATGTACCCATTTCATGTATTCATGCAGTAACTATATATATATACTTATATCTATTATCTTGTAAGCGATTGACAAATCAAATAAATTCTAAAAAATAAATTCTAAATAATAATGTTTGCTGAGTTTAATACAAACTTCCGAAACTCATATTTAAATTTTGGGAAAAGCCAAGAGGCACAGTGAAGATACAGATGAGTTTTGTTGAGTTTGGAGCATACAATATCTGTTTTTGAAAGCTCTAGTTAGCCTATTTTAGATCTTACATTAGACTGAGACTGATACATTTAGGTGCAGGATAGTTGGAAATGTTAAAAATAATGGCTGCCATACCCACTCCCAAAGTATCAGTCTCTTCTCTTCAACAAGTAGGATGGTCCTACTTGTTGAAATTAAGTGCCATAGGGGGGGGCGGGGGGAAGGAAATGCATTTATTCATTTAGTTAGTTATAAAGCATAGTCCTGCTTTTCATATTATTCTTAATGGATCATTAAAGCCCCCTTTCAGTTTGTGTGGGCTACTGTCAAATCAACAAAAAGAGCCCCATCTCTACAGGGCTATACCATACGAGCATATTCTGATCCTTGTTTCCTGTGTAATCCCATCTCCTTCTCTTACTTGAGATGGCATATCTCCCATCCAAGAAGAAACAGGCCAACCAACATCGATGGAAACATATGAAAGATGTCTCAAATATGCCTACAACCTAGGAGATTTTGTAGAGATGAACTTCACTGCTGTTTGTTTCTCAGCACATATTTGTTTACTGAATATTAATAGATTAATTATAAATAGAAGTGTGGCCTAATTACTATTGATGAGCAGTTCATTTAGTTTGTTTTAAAATTTTGTTCTTTGCCAGGATGGTAGGTTTATGTATAATGCATCATCATCTTGAGACACAGGCATAGAGAGCAAAAACTACTTCCTTGCCAACACATACAGTGAGTGTTCTGCTTTGTTATAAATTGATTATTAATTTTCTATTTCACAGTTTCTCGATGCTGAGAGAATTAATATGCCAAAATTCATTGCGTGTTGCGCTTAGAACAAGGCAACCTTGGGGTTGAAATTTAATGATCAAAGATGCTATTCTGAGAATAAAAATGGTGACCATCTTAAAGACAAGAGAAAACTGAAGTTCTATGTCCTAATAAAGAATTTCATATACTTTAGTTTGCACACAGATTGTTTTTGACTTATGACCACAATTGAGCCTTTTCGTTGCTTAAGTCATTTGTTAAATGAGTTTTGTTCCATTTGCAACCTTCCTTGCTACAGTTGTTAAGTTAGTAGGCTGTTAAGTGGATCTGACTTCCCATGGACTTTGCTTGTCAGAAGGTTGCAAAAGGTGTTTTGCATGACCCCAGGACACTGAAATTGTCATAAATATGAATCACTTGTCAAGCATCTGAATTTTGATCAGGTGGGGATGCTGCAATGTGAAAAGAAGTGTGAAAAAGGACCATAAATCACCTTTTTTTCCAGTGCTGCTGTATCACTAAATGGACTGTTGTAAATCAAGGACTAACTACACTTGGCTGATTTCCTGAAATTGAATTTGCCGGTGTCTAAGTGGAACATCATCATTTGACCCCCAGTCTCTTCTCAATAGTGGGAATCCAGAGGTTTCAAAAAGATGAATTCACTGAATTCCAAAGAGACGGCCTTCCAAATCCTGCTTGAAAAACTCTGGTGAAGAAGAATTCAGTGCTAATCTGGACCATTAACTCTAAAATCATTAATTACATAATTTCTCCTAATGATCACCTGCTTTCTGGTAATTTAAAACAGATTGAGCACTGCCCTTTGAGGCAACTGTAAACCATTTTTGCTGAAATAATTCTTGTTTTTAAAGAATGCCCTCAACTTTCACACTTCTTTCTCCAGAGTATATATTTATTTTTTTCCATTTTCTCTTCCTGGAATGGAGTAAAGCAAAGCCAGTCATGGAGTAGAACCAGAGGTTGTATTCAGTCGTTTCAGACCAGTTCTGGAGAATCGATAGCGGAAATTTTGAGCAGTTTGGAGAACCGGCAAATACCACCTCTGACTGGCCCTGCCCTCATCTATTCTCTGCCTCCTGAGTCCCAGCTGATTGGCTGGGTCTTCTTTGGTTGCTCTGCACAGGAGAACAGAGCTGGAAAGCAGGTTAGTGGGGTGAGGAGGGAATGGGATTTTGCAGTATATCCTTCCCCTACCACGCCCACCAAGCCACGCCCACAGAAACAGTGGTAAAAAAGTTTGAATCCCACCATTGAGTGGAACCCTAGATTCAGTCAAAGATACACCACAGAACAGGAGACATTTTTCATTCTTGTTGCACAAAAATTATCTTTAAAACGCTGGATACACTAAAGAGCTATCCAGGGTATTTTTGCTCCTTCATCAATTTTATCTAGCTCTCTTTTAAAATCATCTAATCTGAAGCCCATCACTACATCTGATGAAAGCGAATTCCACACTTCAGCTATGCATTTTACTGCTTTCAACAGTATCAGAAATCTGCGCTGGCAGGAAATAAGTGGCCAAATTTTCCCAAAGAAATCCTTTCTTTAGGTTGGATTAAGGAGTAGAAGGAAGGATTTAGAAAACTGAAAGCACATGACTATGAAATGCAGGCCTCCCTCTCTCCCTTAAGCCTTTGTTTCATTCTATTATAAACATTGCTTTTTGGATGAAAAGCATGTGGTGAAAAATTAGAGAAAATGTTGGCTTGAATGTGAAAAGGAAAAAAAAGAGACTATTTCCATAATCCATGCACAATATGGATTTTTTTAATGAGCAAATTATATATTTCATCACATTGGGTAGCTTTTGTTGAAAATCATATAATGTGTGAATACTGTAATGCAAACACAACATGGAAATTCACATATTCTACTCACTCTAGCAAAATATGATATTTCCATGCTGCACTCCCAGCAGTTATAAACCCACACTTTTTTAAAAAAAAAACCACAAATATATATTATTTTCTTTCATTTTCCTGGCATATTCATCCTCCCCCCCTTTTTTTTCTTTTCAAAAGCTTTATTTTAAAATAATTATTGGGGTTTGAATCTAAGGCATCTCCCGTGCTACTGAGAATATGTTGGCATTTGAATATTATAGAACCTCTTTACTTATGTACATGGAAGTATTTCCTTAATTAGAACTACAGACAGCTATCTTATTTCTCAGGAAGGATAGCTTTGTGGGGATAAAAGACTGAATAAAACAATATCTTTAAAAAATTAGTTTATCTGACACCGTCAAGCTTCCCAATATATTGAGTGAGTCCTGTCAGGGAAATAGGGTGGTATATAAGTACAATAAATAAATAAATAAATTGAAAATTGTTAAATTATGAAACTTTAAAACTATCCTCCATTCAGAACCAGAGATGGAATTGGAGAACAATTGCTCTCACAAAACCTTTTCACACCAAACAAGGTTTGCCAGGATATGGGTGGCCAGTGTAAATTGGTGAAGTCGTAATTGTTACCCCTTCTAGCATACCCACTCCCTGGGAAATTTTCCATAATCTCAGTTTATCCTTCACTTTGTTGGGATGAAGTTGAGTGGATTTCTAAACCAAAGTCTGCTTGTGCTTAATTGGATGTGGAACATAAGTACAACTTGGTTAATAATTAGATAAGAATCCAAAAGAAAATGCAGGAATTATGGATAGTACTAAAAAATTCATCTGTCACCTACCTATTTATCTATCAATCATCTATCTACTAGGATAGATACAAATAGATACTATCCATCAGGATAAAACAAGGAGAGATTCAACCTGGAAATAAGGAGAAATTTTCCCGACAGTGAGAACAATCAACCAATGGAACAGCTTTGCCTTCGGAAGTTGTGGGAGCTTCATCACTTGAGACTTTCAAGAAGAGATTGGACTCCCATCTGTCAGAAATGGTGTAGGGTCTCTTGCTTGGGTGCAGGGGTTGGACCTACAAGGTCCATTAACTCTGTTAATCTGTAATCTATAATCTATCTATCTATCTATCTATCTATCTATCTATCTATCTATCTATCTATCTATCTATCTATCTATCCATCCATTCATCCATCCAGTCACCAATCAATCAATCTATATTTATTTATTTATTTATTTATTTATTTATTTATTTATTTATTTATTTATTTATTAATAGGTTTTATATACCGCCCTTCTCCCAAAGGACTCAGGGCGGTGAACAGCCAACTAAAATACATATAGACAAATATAAATATTGTTAAAAAAGAATTAAATCCTAGGCTGCCCCAATAAAAATCTAAAACCCCCAATTAAAATAAATTAAAACTTTGTACCCCATCCCAACTAATCTAAAACCCCATTTAAAATCCCATTTGAGTCAGCTCAGGCCGGCCTGCTCGAAGAGCCAGGTCTTCAGATCACATCTGAACGCCCTCAGGTCATTGGTCGTTCGTAGTCCCGGGGGCATCCCGTTCCAAAGAGCGGGTGCCCCCACAGAGAAGGCCCTATTCCTCAGGGTCACCAGGCGGCACATAGAAGGCGTCGGGACCCGGAGGAGACCCTCTCTGTGGGAGCGCACCGGTCAGTGGGAGACTACTGGCAGAATGCGGTCTTGTAAGTATCCTGGACCGATGCCATGGAGCGCTTTAAAGACCAAAACCAGTACTTTAAAGCGAACCCGGAAGGCCACCAGCAACCAATGCAGCTCGTGCAGGAGGGGCGTTACGTGGGAGTATCTCGACGCCCCCATAACTACCCGCGCGGCCGCATTTTGTACCAGTTGAAGCCTCCGGGTGCTCCCCGCAGGGAGCCCCATGTAGAGGGCATTACAGTAGTCCAGACGGGAGGTGACCAGGGCATGAGTGACTGTGCGTAAGGCGTCCCGATCGAGAAAGGGCCGCATCTGGCGTATCAGGCGAACCTGATAAAAAGCCCCCCTGGAGACGGCCGTAATATGATCTTCCAAAGACAGCCGTACATCCAGGAGGACACCAAGATTGCGGGCCCCTTCTGTGGGGGTCAAGATCTCATCCCCAATAGCCAGCGACGGAGTCAGCTGACTATATCGGGCCGCCGGAAACCACAGCCACTCGGTCTTGGAAGGGTTGAGTCGAAGCCTGTTCTCGCCCATCCAGTTCCGCACAGCCTCCAGGCAACGGGCCATAACCTCCACAGCATCGTTGGGGTGGTTTGGGGTGGAGATGTAAAGCTGAGTATCGTCAGCATAAAGATGGCATTTCACCCCAAAACCACGGATGATCTCTCCCAGCGGCTTCACATAAATGTTGATATGTATCATCACTCTCTCTTTCTCTATCTATCTACTTTCATCCATCCATCCATAAATTGTGCATTTCTATGGTCCTTCTCCATCACTTTGATCCTGAATCCTTAATTTTCAGAGATGTTAATAGGGGAAGTATTTCCTTTTTAGTTTAACCCTGGGCTATAAACAAACAAGACCCATTTTGTAGCGTGTTCACCAGTCCTCTTAAAAATAAAAGTTCAACCCCTTTCTTCACTCCATCCAGCTACATTTGGTGGGGTGGGGGAAATGATGCGTTTTCTCCGAAGAAATCACAACTGGATCTGGAAATCAATAGTGGTGAATTCTCACCAGTAGGTTCTGCTTTGTGTGTTCACAGTATCTTTTGTGTCACAATTCCTTTGCTTCACTAATTGACTGCCTTGAGCTAAAGGTGCCATCTCTGTATTGAATTGTTTTGCTTCTGTAAATGGTTCAGTCATTCACTTAACGCTGTTTACATGAGTTAATCAAAAGATGCTTAGGGGAGGAGTCATCAGGTTAGTTACTGAAAATTCTGTTGTGGTGTGTGCACATACATTTGTGTGTGTGCGTCAGCTGTTCCCATTGTTTTTCCAATGATTGAACCAACATGTTGAACTCAAGGTTCACAGTGGAGGTCTCGATAGATGTACTTCCAGTCGATATCCATTTTATTTGTATTTATTTTGTTATCTATTTTATTTGTTTCAATGTATTCATCACTAATCCATTCTGTGCATCTCTGTGCCCTTTTTAACAATGCAGAAACATTCTCAAACCTTGTGTAATATCCAGCTTAATCCTCAGTCTTACTGAACATATTATTTAAAATTAAGGCAGAAGGAAAATGTATACACTCATTCACTATTTTCTTTTTCTCTTTTAAAAAAAATGGTTAAAAGATTAAAAAATAACCCAATGACCTAAGCATGGCCCAAATTACTAAACCCAATTTATTAATTTTTAAGAAATCTTTTCCTTTATCCATTCTAGAAGGTAATTATTGTAACAGCCTTTTGAAATCTAT
Source organism: Bungarus multicinctus (assembly GCA_023653725.1). Lineage (NCBI taxonomy): Eukaryota > Metazoa > Chordata > Lepidosauria > Squamata > Elapidae > Bungarus > Bungarus multicinctus. The sequence continues at coordinate 15,120,856 of CM042841.1, forward strand.
TATGCATGTTTTATTACTTCCTCATTTGAAGTAGAGATTAGATTGTAATTGCTATCAAATTTAAGGAAATCCTTAAATGAAACCAACCAAATGTTCCATTTTTTCATATTACTAATTAAGGTTTTGCACAACGTAACACTTACATTGAACAAAAATATTAATGGGTTGTTATTTTTTCTATTTAGTTGTCTTTTTACTGATACAGCAGTATAACGAATTGTATTGTTGAGGATGAATAAAACAGAGAAGAAGAGGAATCTAGTCAGATTCATAAAATTGCATCAAATTTATTTTGTGCTCTATCTGACCCATACACTGCACAAAATAGAACATATTTATTTATTTATCGTATTTTTATACCGCTCCCTCTCCCAAAAAGGGACTCAGGGCGGTGTACAGACTAAACATATAAAAAGATACAGTCAAACAGCAATTAGAATCAGAATTAAAATAAGTAGATGCAAATAGAATAAATGAGTAAGATAAGTAAATAAGTAAATGACTGAGTCCCGTCAAATAGAATTAAAGGTCTAATTAGAATTTTAAAATTTTAAAATCTCAGAAAACCCTTAATTGGCTAGAACATAGACTAATAGAGTTGAAGACTAGGAGGTCTTCTAGTCCAACCCTTTGTTTGAGCAAGAAACCCTAAACAATTTAAGATAAATGATTGTCTAGTCTCTTTTTGAAAGCCTCCAGTGATGGAGTATCCACAACTTCTGAAGGAAATTGTTCTATTAGTTGATTATTCTCACCATTAGGAAATTTCTCCTTAGTTTTAGATTCCTTCTGTCCTTGGTTTGTTTCCATCCATTGTTTCTTGTCTTGCCTTTTTGGTGCTTTGGAAAATAGTTTGACCCCCTCAAATAGTTTGTTGGAGCTCCTCAAATATTGGAAGACTCTCTTAGTCCTTCTTTTCAGTAGATATAACCCTAGACATACCCAATTCTTGTAACCTTTCTTCGTTTTACCCTCCAGACCCCTAATCATTCTTGTTGCTGTTCTCTGCATTCTTTCCAAAGTCTCAATATCTTTTTTATACTGTGATGATCAGAACTTAATTAAATTTTGATAAATAGTACTTTCATCTGATTCTTTTTTTTTTTTTTGGCAGGGGTCCTGTGTTTTATCAATACACACTGATAGATTTACCAGCTGTTAATCATTTGAATTATAGTTACAATAGAAAATTTGAGTACAGGAGCAGAAAAAAGTTTCTTATGATTAGTATAGTACAACTCTGCATGCCTGTACGATATATAAAATCCAGTAATGAGAAGTAGAATAATAGAAAAGTCCTAATACATCATTATGGCTCCTCTAACAAGGCCAGGTAATTTGGGCAGGGAGAAGAAATTCAGAATTTTTGAAGCTTGCCTAGGCAGTCCTATGTACAGTACAATATATATAAGTGACAGCTATAGCTGAGATAGGCCCCCATAGTTAAGGCATGTCAGAATTCTAATCTAAGTCAAGTTCCTATCTGTATTTATCATTATAAGAGGGATATGGGTCAAATCTAATGCTACAATGAAAAATGCAGAAATGATGAAGGGATATGAAGAAACAGTTAATCCCTATCCTTATTAAGATATTGGTGCTTCAGAATAGTTTATCTTCAAGTTTAAGAACAATAATAAAAGGCGTAATGGAAAAAAATAAGTATGAATGTATATATTACATGGAGACATCTGCATGGATTCCTGCCAAGGGAAGAATATTTATTTTAATTATTCATACATTTAATTTATGAAATATTAATATATACTGGGAGAGAGCAATCTGGGCATTTCAATGTTACTGAACTACAGCATCCAGTACCCATCCCTGTTGACTATATAAACAGGAAGTTAAAGTCCAGTTGAATCAGAAGTTCCCTACCTCTGATCTATAACCTGCCTGTTTTGCTCTACCCATGTCCAAGTCTTCCCCCTTTATCTCTGACCATTTCTTTCTCGACCATGCTCACAGTTGTCTGTAGTCTTTGGCATATTACTGTGGTGGATTGACGTTTCGATTCCCAGGAGGCACAGGCTGCATTGCATAGGGCAAAGAGACAGCGAAGCTTGGAAAGTTTGGTAAGGAGGAAGATGGTTCCTCTCTACCAGTTCTCAGAGTATATCTATAATGTAGCAAATAGTTGCTTTAGTTTGGCAAGATTTTGTCTATAGGTCAGGAACCATAAAGTAAATTACTCAGAAGTAACTCCACATGTCTTTCTTGATTCCTGGGGCTCCCGACAGTCAGTGAAGATTGTTATCTACCCACCCACATAAAGTATTTCTGCCTTTCTCAGAAAATTGGATTTCCTCATGTCACATGGAAGTGCTTTGGGAGGAGATCTTTCCATTAACATTAGACCTAGCCTGTCCCACAATTTTAGATGTGGGCATGTATTGTTAATCATTTAGGTTTTTTTCCTTTTTTCTCTACAAAAATATATTTATAAACTGCTATCTTGATTAAGCATTCATGATCGCTGGTGAATGTGTGGCCGCAAGTAATTAAAAAAAAAAAACCTTTGATGGTTGCCATACCACTTGAAGTGCCCTTAAGCCCAGCGAGGTATGATTTGAAAGCTGAGCAAGAGCTGTAATATAGGTAAAAGAGACATGGATCTTGAAAACAGGACTGTTAGACATAAATGGATATTGATTAGGAGTTAAAAACTATCAGGCATTTCAAGTCACAGCAAAAACAGTCCAGAGGGGTTTGGGGTGCCTACAGACTAGAATAAAATATTGGTGTCTTAACTGGAAATTGCCATGGCAATGCTGCCACAAAATCGTTAAATGAAACAGAAGACATCAGAAGACAAGAGTGTCTGAGGCCTTAGGCAAATGTTATTTGTTCCCAGAGATAATAAAGCATCCTTATCAGAGGGCGTGCAAGTTAATTAGAACCCTTTACCGATCCTTTCTTTGTGCGTGCGATTTGCACTTTCAAGATATGGTGTGCACGATTACAGTAAGGTTACAGTGGAGATACTCTCTTGGGTCTTCTGACTTTGTAGCTAATTCCTGAAAGTAAATGTTTACTTTGGCTCTGAGTTTCATGCCATTCTGAGAACCAAACAGGCTGCTTCTCTTGGGAGGAATCCCTGCAACATAAAAGCCTAAATTGCTTTTATTTTATTTTAAATATTCTTATTCTATTTTATTTTATTTGCCATTTTTCTTTTTTTCTTTTTGAAAGGAGGGGCGAATTATGAATATTCATCTTGATTAAAGAAGGGACAATGTCAGTTAAGCCATCTCAAAAGTAGGAGGTTTTCCTTCCATCTTTTGTTGTTGTTGTTGATGTTGTTGTTTCTTGCTTGACATGACTTTGCAGTTCTTTGGGAACTCTCCAAGGTGAAAAATGGGTGAATATCTGAATCAAAGGCAGTAGGGAATTGGACATCGACCCCGGGTTATGTCAAGAAAAGCGAGCGCAGGAAGACAAGATGATCTAAAGCTTATTATTTGTATTGATTGTTGTAGCAGTGGATTACTTTTAAGATAGGGGAATCTTGGAGCTCGTTCTTGGAATGTGCCTTAGTTCAGCATCTGTACCAACAAATTATTATTATTATTATTATTATTATTATTATTATTATTATTATTATTATTATTATTATTATTATTATTATTATTATTATTTATTTGATTTATATACCGCCCCCTCTCCCCGAAGGGACTCGGGGCGGTGAACAGCCAATAAAAACACATATAACAAGGTACAAAATATGAGACAACATAGAATATTAAAATTTAAAAACTGAAATATAATATGGCTCTAATAAAATATAAACAAGTATTAAAAAGATTAAAACCCGATTAAAATTTAAAAACCCCTAGGCCAGTCCGGCCTGCCGAAATAAATGCGTTTTGAGCAACCGACGGAAGGCCATGAGATCGGGGGAGGCCCTTACCTCCGGGGGTAATTCATTCCAGAGAGGGACTGAGAAATTATCATTTCTCAGTCAGGCTTGCATGTGGAAAATCATGTGTTAACAGCAATAATGATAGTGCTTAGACTTATATACCACTTCACAGTGCTTTTACAGCCCTCTCTGAGTGGTTTACAGAGTCGGCCTATTGCCCCCAATAATCTGGGTCCTCATTTTACCCACCTCGGAAGGATGGAAGTCTGAATCAACCTTGAGCTGATCAGGATCGAACTGCCGGTCTGCAGCCAGCAGTCAGCAGAAGTAGCTTGCAGTACTGCATTCTAACCACTGGGAGGGAAAGAAGGAAGGAAGGAAGGAAGGAAGGAAGGAAGGAAGGAAGGAAGGAAGGAAGGAAGGAAGGAAGGGCCATTTCAATAGCACTTAGACTTCACAATGCTTTTCAGCCCTCACTAAGCAGTTTACAGAGTCGGCCTCTTGCACCCAACAATCTGGGTCCTCATTTTACACAGAAGAATGGAAGGCTGGGTCAACCTTGAGCCAGTGGGAATTGAACTGCTGGACTGCAGCCAGCAGTCACAGAAGTAGCTTGCAGTACTGCATTCTAACCACTGTGCCAGCATGGCTCATAGGCATAATAACACAGATGAGATAAAGAGCTCCCTACGGCATTGTAGAAGGTAATTCTAGAGAAAACTAACTTTTTCCTCCAGCTACCAATGATGTGCCATTTGCCGAAGCTCCTCCGCAGTCACCAAGCAATTGTGTTTATTAAGACGATGTGAAATCAACCCTGATTTGATTTTGACTGGTGTTTCAAGAAAAGCATAGCTCAGTTGGAGTCTCTGCTTTGAGACACAAGAGGCTCTTGCTTTGAATTTCAAGATGCAGTTTTGGAAAAAAAAAATGTCCTTGGGCAATAATGAGAAAACATCAAAACAACTGCAGCTGCTTCACTTTGGGGCAGAATAGGACAAAAGTAAAACGGGTTGTAGATTTTTTAAGAGAACATTTCTTGACAATTATTTCTCACTTTGTCAAGAGTGCTTTGCCTCTTCTGAAATTTGATGATGTCAAATCTGTTCTTTTTAAAGTAAGTCCTGTATTGTATGGTGGCATAGAAGATTTTTCATGGATGGTGTGATGATCCAGGGTGGGATACAAAACAAACACAGTCATGGAAAACAGGTGAAGCCCCTTTTATTCCTTCTCTTTGCTTCCAAGCTCCAAATATTCTTGACGGAAGCCAAAAAACTCCCACGCAAACAAGAAGAAGGGAAAAAGCAACACAAACCAGGCAAGATAAGGGCTGGAGGACGTCCACAGATAACACACACTGGGAAGGATGCCAAACTCAGAAAGGAACCATAAACTAGAGATATTTCTACTCTTTGTTTCCAGCGTTCACCTGTACACAGATCCGTATTTTTATTCAGTTGTCACAACTGCAGCCCATGAAGAGGATAAAGGCCCTCTCCTCCCGAGTAGACCATGTCTCTTCCTTATCCTCTCCTCCCTGCATGCCCTAGGATAGAGAGGGGATGGGCCTGGTTCTTCCTCTGACTGCTCAGCTGACCTCTGCCCTTCCCCAGCCTCCTCCACCACCTCTGAAGCCACACTTCTGCTTCCTGTCGGCTGTTCCTCCTCTCCCTCAGAGTCTGACTCCACCAGGGGCATGACAGATGGAGTTGAAAAATCTGGATCTCTTCCAATCTGGGTTTGGCTCTTTGGGGAGAGGGGCAGAAACAGTTGTAGTAGATCAGCTAGTTAGCAATATGTAACTTAGTTGGTCCTTCTGATGTTCTTAGTAGCATTTTGCTATTTCCTGAGACAATTAGTTGACTCAACCCTTCAGGGCACTATTAAACAGCAGTAGATATCCTATTTAGCTGAGCATTTCTAGATCATGGTGCTGATAGACTTTAATTCATTCTCTTAGGTTATTCTTAATTCAATTGGGAATCTGGCCAACCTATTCTGGGCACTTCACAACTATGAGCAACATAAAAATAGCAGGATATATAACAAATAATGATATGCTACAAAAATAACCACAAAATTAGTTTAATCTGTAGAAATTCTCCTGACTCTTATCATGCTACTTAACACGTTATAACCACTCAGGAAGGTTGTAAAAAAGGTTTACATCCATGGGGAAAGGAAAGTCTTGAAGTTCTTCCCTTCCCTCTCCTTCCCTCTTCTTCCCTCCCTTCCTTTTCCTCCCCTCCCCTCCCTTTCCTTCCATCATATAGACTGATGGAGTTCTTTTAATAAAAGGAGCCCAACTAGCATGTGGAAAAACAACTGTATCTGGGAAAATAGAAAAGCAAAGTTTTACTTGTGATTTGAAGCTGAAAGAAGAGAAAGTAAAAGAGATAGTGAAGTTTGGACAAACTTTTTTTTCCTTTAAGCTATTCACTTGGAAGTTAAGCAGGGAAAAGCCAAGAGGGAAAAGCAATGAGCTAAGAGCACCTGAATCTGTAGCATCTGAAACAGGAGAGATAAGGAGGGGTAGAGGTGAGAAAGAACCAGTGAGAGTCCTACCTGTCAATGAATACTTCAGCTTCAACCATAACAATACAAGAGCAAACAATAGATAACAAACTCAAGGTTAACTGCACCAAACTTGATTGCAGGAAATACGACTTCAGCCACAGAGTGGTCAATGTCTGGAATACTCTACCTGACTCTGTGGTTTCTTCCCCAAACCCCAAAAACTTTAACCTTAGACTGTTTATTATTGACCTCACCCCTTTCCTAAGAGGTCTGTAGGGGGCGTGCATAAGCGCATCAATGTGCCTACCGTCCCTGTCCTCTTGTTTATTTTTATTTTTCTTATATGTATCCATTTCATGTATTCATAACTATGTTTATACTTATACCTGTTATCTTATAATCGCTTGATGAAATAAAATAAATAAAAATAAATAAATAAAACCAGTGAGGGAAGCAGCAACATCCGTTTGGAAAGTTCAGTAGTAGGATAGAACCAGTTTGGTCTACTGGTGAAGTCTCCAAAGAAACCAAGAGACCATAACTTCTAATTTAGGCATGAAAACTGGCTGGGTGACTTAGAGCATGAGTTCTAATCCCATTTTAGGTTGAAAGTGATTTTGGGCCAGTCCCTCTCTCTCAGTCCAACCCACCTCACAGAGTGGTTGAGGAAAATAGGAAGAGGAAAAAGTATAAAGATAAATTTGTTGCCTTGACTTGTTTATAAAAACAATAAAGGCAGCATACAAAAGAAGAGTCTTCTTGATTAATTTGAAGTGGTTCCCATGCTATCTGGGATTAGATGTGTTTGACAAACGGATTGACAATTGGGGGTTGATTTAACCCAGGATAAGAGTATGATCTGTTACAGAAGGAGAAGCCCTATCGTTTCCCCTCCCCCCTCTGAAATCTCAGATAAGATCTTGGATTCTGAGCTGTTTCAAGAAGAGCAAGAAATTGCAGCATCTGGTTGTCCCTCTTTCTCCTTCCTTAAAGGTGGAAGCTCTAGCTGTTGATATTATTTTGTATTGTATTGAATTTTTTTAAAAAAATTAAGCAACTGTGACATGTTGTTCATGGCGCTGCACCTACAAGTAAGCAAGGTCTGGCTGTTGTTGGAGTGTTGTCAAGCAAAGAAAATTGCATCATAGTCTGGCTCCTATTCCCCCCCCCCAGCAGTGTTGCAATAACCTGCTGGTGTGGTTTTTCAAAGGGCCACCTCTTTCTTAGAATGATAGAATCTTAGGGCTGGGACCTTCGGTCAAATTCTTTGCCCAAGGCAGGATTCTTCACATTGCACTCATCTCAAAAGCCCCTCAGTGCTTCTGGCTTGAGAGAATTAGCCGGGGACATCACTGTTGCCTTGTGGACACCCAGTTGGGAGGCTCCTTTTATGTTCCCAGCAGGAGTTAGGAGTGAAGGACAGGCGCTCACCCTCCCACATAGCAGCACTCGGGTCTAGAACGTGGGCTTGCTAACCTCCAAACCAGCATCCTAACTACATGCTCAGCAAGTCCTTGTACATTCCAGACAAATGGTTGGCCAATCTTTTCCTCAAAACCTCCAGCGATAGAACTCTCTTTTATTGATTGACCATTCTCACTATCAGGAAATCCCTCCTTATTTCCAGGGTGGCTCTCCTTTTGATGAGATTCGACCTGTTGCTTCTTGCCCTGCCCTATGATGCTAGGGAGGATCCATTGATACCCCCTTCACTGTGACAACCCTTCAAGCATTGGAAGATGGCTACCAGGTCACTCCCAAGCCTTCTCTTCATTAAGTTAAACATATTATTTGCTTTTCAGATTAACAGAGTTGGAAGAGATTTTGTAGGCCATCTAGTCCAACCCCCTGCCCAAGCAGGAGACCCTACACCTTTTTTGACAGATGGCAATCCAATCTCTTCTTGAAAGCCTCCAGTGATGTAGCTCCCACAATTTCTGAAGGCAACCTGTTCCATGGTTGCTCTTCTCTGCACTCTTCCTAAAGCTTCTGCATCTTTTTTTGTATTATAGTGACCAGAATTGGATGCAATATTCCAAGTGTGGCCTCACTTGATTAGTTGCAAAGTTGTGCCTGACCCATCGTGACCCCATGGACAACATTCCTTCAGACCTTCCTGTCCTCGATTGCTTCAGTGACTCCATCCATCCCCCTCCTTCTCTGTCATCCCCTTCTTCTTCTTTTGCTCTCAATCGTTCCCAGCATTAGGCTCTTCTCCAGCGGGTCCTTCCTTCTCATTAGGTGGCCAAAGTTTTTAGAGTTTCATCTTCAGGATCTGGCCTTCAAGGTTGATCTCCTCTAGGACTGACCGGTTTGATTGCCTTGCAGTCCAAGGGACTTGCGGAAGTCTTCTCCAGCACCAGAGTTCAAAGGCCTAAATTCTTTGATGCTCAGCTTTTCTTATGGTCCAACTTTCACAGCCATACATTGCAATGGGAAAAACCATAGTCTTGACTATACATATTTTTGTTGTCGCTGCCTTTTAACATGCTGTCTAGCTTTGCCATAGCTTTCCTCCCCAGGAGCCAGCGTCTTTTAATTTCTTGGCTGTAGTCCCCATCTGCAGTAATCTTAAAGCCCAGGAAAATAAAAACTTTCACTAACTCCATTTCTTCCTTCTTTGGTTACAGTACCCCAATTTGGTAAAAGTACTCCAACAGTACCCCAATTCTTTCCTCCTGACCAGGAAGATAAATTTATTCCTTCTTAGCTTTGCTTCAGACAATAAATGAAATGTCCATTCTGGAAATCATGTTTTTAGTCCCACATAATGCTCTTTAATTTTAATGCCACACTCAACCTTCTTTTCTTTAATATTGGGCTGATATTTTTCTTTCAAAGCTCTGCTTCTATTAGGCAGAGAGTGCAATTTACAAACCAATGAAATCATAAAGATAAAAAAAATAAGTCATGGGTTTTTTTTTTTAATGGTGACCGGTCAATAAATATTGGGCCACTGAAACTTCTCTAGTGGATTTCAATTGATAAAATTCTTTTATGTTGAGTTAGCGGTGACATTTCAAGACATTGAACGTTTGAACTGATTCCCAAATATGTTTATGGGCTCTGCATAATAAAAGGCTTTCATTACTTTTTAGTGTGGGGGGAATAAAAAGGAAGCTTTAAATCTTGAGCTCTGAAGTGCCACTTTCTGACTTTAAAACTGCAAAACTGGAGGCAGGGGGGGGGGGTCACATGTGAAATGACTTTCTTCTAGAAAAGCAAGTTTATGAGGTTTTTGCTTTCTTCCCTTAGCAGCTCATTTTTTTTTCTTTCTTTCTTTTTTTTTTTTAAAGAATGTAATCTTTTATGCATAAATGAAATGATTATCTAGCTAGAAGTACTGTTTTTCAAAAGCCAGGCCAGGGTTTTATGGCCTGTGAGATAGAAATGCATAAAAGAAGGAGGTGAAAGGCAAAAGAGGAAGCTCTATTGCTTGATTATGAAACATTGATGTCTCTCACTCTTGTGAGTGTATATATAAAAAGTGGAAGAAAGGAGAAAACGAACAGCATTTATCATATTATTTCAGGAGAGTGGGATTCTGGAATTTTAAATAATGAAATTGGAGGAGGTCAAGCATTCAAATTAAATCTTCTCCGATAGGCATCTATTCAACCTCTATTTGAATATTTTTTTTTTAATTCATTTGTTGGTTTGTTGAATGTAGAGATCACCAGTTTAAATCACAGTGTGACTCTGAGCGGTGTATAATTAAAACCTAAAACCCATATAAAATAAAATACCTCTCCCCCCCAAAAAAAAAAGTCAGATGAGAAACAAGAATAAAATGCATTGCAAGTTCAAAGACACCAATCACCCAGGGGTTGTTGTTGTGGCCCCTCCAGCACCTGAATCAGAGGAGGGGGAGGAGGCGTGTGGAATCAGGATCAGCATCAGGGCATCCTGAGAGCTCAGAGGGGGGAGAGGGAATGGAGCTGGCAGAGGAAGAGAGACAGAGATGGAGCCTCAGCCCTCAGACAGAAAGTCAACAGCCCCCAGGTTTGGAAGTGGTTGATGAGGAAGAGGAGGAACCAGGGGTGGGTTTCTACCGGTTCTATCCACCTCTGTAGAACCGGTAGCTCTGGAGAGCAGCAGACATAGAACCGGTTCTATATCTGCTGATGTTTTTGCCCACCCGCCTGCCCAGGCTTTTACTTGACCTTTATTTCCTGTTTTACTTGACCTTTATTTCCTGTTTTTTCACCTTCAGCTGCCCTGCCAGGCACAGGTGCAGTTAAAAAAGCAGGAAAAAAGTGCTGTTTCAAAGGCTGCTTCTCTGCACGCAGCGTGCTGATGACTATTTACAGGTGCGCATGTCCAGCATGCAGGAAAGCACATAGTAAATCACCGAACCTCGTAAATCATCGAACCAGTAGTTAACCCTGTCGGATCCCACCCCTGGGAGGAACAGAGAGAGAGAAGGAGGGAGAGAGGGAGGGAGAGAAAGAGGGAAGGGAGAGGGAGAGAAAGAAACAGAAAGAAAGAGAGGGAGAGGGAAAGAGGGAGGGAGAGAGAGAGAAAGGGAGAGAGAGAACACACTGGCTGCATTTTCTAGCAAATGGGGAATTTCAACCCAGCTCCTTTTGATTCCAAACTGACTCTGCATCCAGACGCACCTTAGGAGTTGCTGACTTTCACTGGAGCTCCCTTTATAGAGCAGACAGATGGTATACTTTCCATATCAGCCAAGGGAGGGTTTTGCAGTATGTTGTGGCTAGACTCATAACGGCTGGAGTGTTGGAGTTGGATCAGGAAGACTTGTGCTGAAATCCCTAATCAACAATAAAAATGGTAGATGGCTGAGGGCTAATCAAGCTTTTTCCCAATCTATTTTCAGAGGACGGACATGGTTAAAAAAAAAAAAATACAGAGAACTATTGACTGGGCTCTTAGAAGGGCCAGACAACAATCAATTCATGGGTGAATGAAAAGAGTAAATCAATCAACTGCTTGGTTGCAGAAGAATCAGTTCTACCATAGCCAGAGTCTTCTGGTCTTGTTCTTGGGGTACTGTCACCCAAATTTCTATACCATCCATAGTTTCTTCAACAGAGAATAGGAATAGAATTTGGAATAGAATAGAATAGAACAATTAAATAATAAATAGAATAGAATAGAACAGAACGGAACAGAATAGAACAATAGATAGAACAATTAAACAATAAATAGAATAGAATAAGGAATAGGATAGAATGGAATAGAATAGAATAGAATAGAATAGAATAATGTGAATGTGCATGTATGTGAGTATGTATATTGTCTTCTATCTACTCCTAGTTCTTCTTTCTTGGTCTGCAGTGCTGGCTGACAGGGTCCAGGAATAAATACAGTTTATTTTCATCTGTGTTCATAGGCCAGAAAAAAAAGCTGAAGCACTCCTTTTGTGAAATAATTAAGGGAAGAATTTTAATTTTCTTTTAACAATAGGGGAAGAAATGCAAAAGAGATTGCTGAAGCATGACATGCAGACTGTCCAATTTCTGCCTGTGCATTCAGAAGTAAGTTTGGCTGCACATCTTGGGCTTTACTTCTGGTAAAGAAATGGTTAAAAGGTAGGCCTCCAATCAGCAGAGTAGAGTTAGTGTAAAGGGAAAGAAAATAGAAAGGTGGAAAGATGCTTTATATGCCTATTGTCTTGATTTTGTTTGGTTGGAAAATACTACAAAACAGGCATCTCCCCACCACTCACTCAAATTAACTGTGGATGGAATAGATAGTAAATCAATTGTTCAAGGCACTACAGGGTTTCCAAAGAAGAGCCCAGAGAGAACTTGTAAATGAATAATACTTGGCGTGATCTGCTCATTATGATTATTATTAGGAGCCACGGTGGCACAATGGTTAAAGTGCAGTACTGCAAGCTACTTCTGCTGATTACCAGCTGCCTGCAATTTGTCAGATTGAATCTCACCAAGCTCAAAGTTGGCTCAGCCTCTCATCCTTCGAAGGTCGGTAAAATGAGGACCCAGATTGTTGGGGATGATAGGCTGACTCTGTAAACCACTTAGAGAGGGCTGTAAAGGCCTGTGAAGCGATATATAAGTCTAAGTGCTATTGCTATTATGGTCAAATTATCATTGCTGAATTATTCGTCATTGCTACTTCTGGAGACCATGTTCACTGCATCTAAGACATATTGAGAGCTCCTCTGATTTCCCCTTCATGAACCTCTATAGAAAACAATTGATTCAGCATCAATTCACCAGATGTGAATATATTGCTGACAAAAAAAAAATAAGGCTCAGCTTTGGAAAGAAATCCATCTTTGGAAACATCACAAGTATGCTTATTTTCAAATCCAGCTTAAGGCCAAGCACTTAAATTATTTGTAGAATTAAGTTAAAAGAGGTATTTTTTAAAGGAGAATATGTCTAAAAGAAACCAGCCCACACAGAACAAAGGAAAAGCAGATCAAAACAAGACAAATTTGTGTGAAGCAAGTAAAAAGAGTTGTGTATATGCCAAAGGTTGTTGAGGGTTGCTTTTTTGAAGGTACTTTGATGAAACTACTGTTTAAGTCATGCAAGCACTCATGAGCTTTAGGTCATCATGCTGAGCATCCCAGCTCTGAAAGGCTAACACATCAGCCAGAACTTTGCCCTGCTGATCAATAGGATAACACACCAACAATTAGCACTTCGGTTTCCCTCACACCTTCTTCATATTTCTTTTTGGGGCTAGTAGAGCGAAGATACATGGAACAATGGCAACAATCTTTAGATGAACTAGGAAGGGTGATGAAATGATACTAAGGCAGAAGATTATTTTGATTTCAGTAAATTGGGAGGGAATTGGGAGCAGGAGAACTGGGAAATCACCTGCCCCGTGGCCTTTAGAGAAACAATGCAAAACTATGTTTGTTTGTTTTTTTGGTTTTGGAAGTAGGTTTGCTAATAATACTTTCTTGGACCAACCCAACTATGGTAGATCATAAGAAGGCTTTTGGTGTTGAAAGAATTGAGTGGGAAAGGGTCATGAGATACATGCTGAGTTCTTGAAATATTTATTTTATTTTGTCAAGCAATTATAAGATAACAGGTATAAGTATAAACATAGTTATGAATACATGAAATGGATATGAATAAGAAAAAAAAAACAATAGGACAGGGACTGTAGGCAGGTTGGTGCGCTTATGCACGCCCGCTACAGACCTCTTAGGAAAGGGGTGAGGTCAATAGTAGACAGTCTAAGGTTAAAGTTTTTGGGGTTTGAGGAAGAAACCACAGAGTCAGGTAGAGTATTCCAGACATTGACCACTCTGTTACTGAGGTCATATTTCCTACAATCAAGTTTGGTGTGGTTTACCTTGAGTTTGTATCTATTGTGTGCTCTTATATTGCTATGGTTGAAGCTGAAGTATTCATTGACAGGTAGGACATTGCAATATATAATTTTATGTACTATACTTAGATTGGACCAAAGGCATCATAGTTCTAGGTTTTCTAGGTCTAGAATTTAAAGTCTGGTGGCATAAGGTATTCTGCAATGAGTAGAGAAGTGGAGAACTCTTCTTGTGAAATATTTCTGGACTTTCTCCACTGTATTTATATCAGATATGTAATGCGGATTCCAGACTGATGAGCTGTATTGGTCTAGCAAATGTTTTATATACTCTAGTTAGTAGTGTGATATTACCTGAGAAAGGGTAGCAGTATTGTCAGTGATGTTGAATATAGGATATTCCACCGAGTGCAGGACAATGCAAATTCAAGTTTGATTTAATTGGATTTACTAATTGGTGAGGGATAGAAATGGTATTTTTTTCTGGACATTTTTTTAAAGAATTTCAAAAGTCTTACATGACTGATGGTTGTATGTGAAAGAAACTTGTTTTTTCAATCTTTAATAAAATCTCAAGTAGCAAAGATGTCTGTCCAAGAAACAAGAGTCTCTTGCCAGTTGAACCTACTTGGAGATGGGATCGGAGATCTTCCAGTTCTCAGTTAAATTTGCCATCTGCTTTTCTTGGTAAAGATATCTTATATGATAACATTTTCAAAACGACAAAACCACACCAATTTAAAATGAGAAGGAAAGTAGGCCTGGAGACAGGAGGATAAATGGAAAGGAGGCTAAATATTCATAAAAGACACAATAGGTAGATTCATGCATTATGCCAAACCAAACCCAAACTACACTATGGTTTATAATAACACCAAGTCCATATGTTGCTCTAATCCAAGGTTTCTTAAACATTGGCAGTTTTCTAATCTGAAGACTTGAACTCCCAGATTTCTGGGAATTAAAGTCTACACATCTGAGAGCTCTATGGTGGCTTAGTTATGAAGACATTTTCCTACCACTCAGAAGGTTGGGAGTTCAATCCTAGGTAGTGGCAAATGTTTCTCTGCTAGGGCACAAAGAAAAAAAAAAATCTGCTGTGAACTTCACATGGCATCAGGAAGGGAATCCGGCCAGTAAATGCCTAGTTGCCTTTACTCTACCTGGAATTAAGGGATTACAGCAGTGGTGGTATTCAGCCGGTTCGCACCGCATCGGGCAAACTGGTAGCAAAAATTTGATGTGAGTCGCTGAACCGGTTGTATGTTCTGGCCGGCCACGCCCCCCGATCCGGTCGCCCTCCTGCCTGATGCTCGCTTATCTGCCTGCCTGACATTTGCCTAAGGCATTTCTTTCTTTTTTTTCCCTCCCGATAATCCACTGTAGATAAGATCAGCTGTGCCGGGATTCCCCTTGCTGAGGCCCAGAAAGGCAAAAAATGGAGGGAGGAGCTCAGCCCCCCCCCTCCATTTTCTACCTTCCGGAGCCTTAAGGGAGCAAAAACGCCCCCCCCCCCCGAGGCTCCTTTGAGGATAGGAAGCTCCCAAAACAGAGCTTGGAGTGGTGCTGTGTGCCCCTCCCATGCTCTGTTTTTTTTTTCCTTCCTGAGCCTCAGAGGAGCCTTAGGGGAGCAAAAACGCCCCCCACAGAAGCTCCTCTGAGGCTAAGAAGCTCCCAAAAATGGGTGTGGGCAGCAAAAAAAGCCACACCCACCCAGTCACATGGCCATGCCCATCAAGCCACACCCACAGAACCATAGTAGAAATTTTGAATCCCACCACTGGATTACAGGGTCATTAAAGGAAATTTTTAAAGAGGACCCTGTCATAGTCTGGGAATAATGCTAGGAAAAAGAAGTTTACACATCTGAAAGCTGCTTAGATCAAGGGTCTTCAAACTTGGCAAGTTTAAGACTTGTGGACTTCAAGTCCCAGAATTCCTGAACTAACATGACTGGAGGAGGAATTCTGGGAGTTGAACTCCCAAGTCTTAAACTTGCCAAGTTTGAAGACCCCTTCCTGGCCTAGATTGAGAAACATTGTTCTAAGCAATGTCTTGTTTTTATCATGTTTTGTAGTATCAGCCACAGTGACTTGATTCACACATCACTGCAAGCCTTAAGCCTTTTTTGTAAGTCATACGACATAATACAAAAGTAAACACAGTGAAGGATAGCTTAGTATGATGTGTAAATCTGATTGTGGTTTAAAATATAAAATGTAAGCTAAACAGTATTAGACAGTGGAGGATGGGAATAAAAATAGTTTTATTTTATAAGGTTTTATTATAGCATCCTTCCCAGTTTGCATTCCCCCCCCATGACATTAACCACATGACAAACCATGCATAGGGTTTGTAAGCCTTTTAAGACTTTATAAATAGGCTTATCTCTTTATTCCACACCATGAAGAGGTGAAATGTTATTTATTGTACCTTCCTCTCAGAGCTGTATGGAAGTTTTAAAAGATTTATTTTAAGGTGGGATGAAATCCCTTGATATTAAAAAGAGTGAAGATAGAAACTGATTCGGTTTTTCAGGTATTTCTTGGCCTCCTGTTGTACATATAGTCACAGCTGAATTTACAAAAGAATTGTTTTTAATCCTTTCACCCCCCAAAATTTTATTTCTATTTTATTGCAATGCAGGTCAGAACTGAGGTGGTATTTGGGTGGAGCAGTTCTGAGGTTATTAAATCATGCTGAATTGCATGAAAATGCTGAGGGGAAAAAATCGGCAATATTTGCTCTACAAAGTGACTGCTAACATAGTTTTTTTTTAAATATTTTGTTTATAGCACGTTATTTATTCAAAAAATTGACATATTTGTTTTTGTTTTTCTTAGAAGAACATAAGGCAAATTGTATTAATTAGGCTATTTACATGATTTCCTAACTTGGAGTAGGGAAACTTGCCTTCAGCTAGCAAATAATTGGAATTACAATTGCTAGAGATATCACAAGTTGGTTAATTATATTAGGCTCCATCATGCTCAGAGGCTAAGTTAAATGGCTTCAGTTTCACTGCCCTTCTTTTTATTTCCATTCAGCTGTGGTAACATTAGATGCACAATTTCATTGATGAGTTCACTATGACAAGCAACTCCATCCCTTTGAAAAAATGAACAGAACAGAAAACTTAGGCAAGAAATGGGATGGAGTTTAACAAGGTTTTTTTTTTTTTATAGATTTAAGCATGGTCTTCATTCAATCATCACCATCAACCCTGACATATGTAGGTTTTGTTTGTTTTTTACCTCAGGATTGTGGTTCTCAACTTGTAGTGTGTAGACCCCTGGGGAAGGCTGCGATGTCATCACAGGGGGTCAATGAAGGCTTGAGAAAAATGATTTAAATATTTTTTAAAATATATTTTTATTGTTTACAACTATAAATATAAAACACAGTGCAACCATTCTGGCATCATTCTGCCATACATACAAATATTACTAAACCATATTATTCATATTATTAGTACAATATTCACAACCTAGATCTATTTGTCCTAACTATTTTGTTCTGACCATTGATAAAACCTATTTCCAAGTATCATAATATTCTGATTCCCCCTTATTTTTCAGTTCTAGAGTTAGTTTATCCAGTTCTGCACAAGCCAGTGTTTTTTTTATTATCTCTCTTTCTGGTGGTGTATTTTTATTCTTCCAATATTGTGCACAGACTATTCTTGCCTCTGTTAGTATGTGTATTATTAAATATGTCATGCCTTTGCTGTGACCTTCTGTCATTATTCCTAAGAGGAATAGTTCTGGCTTACATTGGATATGTTCTTTAAATCTTGAGTTAACTCTTGGAGGCCACAAAAGATATTTAAAGGGTTGAAGAAAATGTTGAGAACCACTGCCTTAATATGAGGTGTGAACTCCATCCCTTTCCCTTAATGTGAACATGGCCTTTTCAAAGCAATCAGAAAAAGGAAGGTTTAAAGTCTAGACTTAGCACCACGTGTTGAAATCATTCATTGCCTAAATATCTTAACTATAGAGTTCAGAAGCAAAACTATGGAAAAAATTCGGCATTGTCCTTCTTCAACTGGTTAGAACTTCTCTGGATCCTACAGTATATGCAGATTCAACTTTGAGATAGTGAGTACATAGATGTAACAAGAATGAGTTTTGCTTTGCATTGCCTTGTGTTGCTTTACTGCGCCATAAATTACCCAGTTCTTTGTAAACAAAATATTGAGTGATTATATAAAAAGAAGCTAAGAATGACACTGTTTTGCAACCCTCCACATATTTCATTCTCATTAAATCATGCAGATCATATTAGAAGCATGCATTTTGCTACAATGGGACTTTGGGGGAGCAGTGACCTCTGCTATTCTTATTGCTGGGAGGAAAACCAAATATTCCTGCTCCTTTAATTTGTGTGCACTGGGAATAAACAAGCCAGTGTAATTATTTCACTGGAAACCACGAGGGTATAAGAAGAGGATTGTTAACTAGTTTTGATCATTAAACTACATTTTTTTTAAAAAAAGAAACAGAGTTCATATTTCCAGGACCTAAACAGTTTAAATTCCCACACATGTTGCATTCCAGTTAGGAGATTGAATATACAGTCCTATGTTCATGTAGGATAAGGGTCTTCAAACTTGGCAAGTTTAAGACGTGTGGACTTCAACTCCCAGGATTCCTGAGCTAACATGACTGGAGAAGGAATTCTGAGAGTTGAAGTCCACAAGTCTTAAAGACCCCTAATTTAGGACAAGGCAGAGAAGGAATAGACCTCTATCTAGCAAAAGAATATATCTATTCTCAGCCAAGATCAAAAAGAAACATTGGAATCCTTTGCTTGTTAAGATCCATGTTTGTCCAATATTAACATAGAGATCAAACCCAAGACTGCTTATAATGCCCTACAAATCCCAATGGAGCCATTTGGGGTAAGAACAAAAAGAAATATCACAACACTCAGGATCATAATGTCATTATATTACAATTTATAAAGATATTGGCAGTTGTTATCCATCACAGTGGATTGAAATTAAATATATTAATACTACAATATTTTTAGGTAGGGGTTCTTTTTTTCCTAATGATGTATTTATGATTGTTTTATTGCCTTATTGTTCTCATAAGTTACCCAGAGTTATTAGGAGCTCAAATGTAAGTTTTCTAACCACATAAATAATACTCCAGTGTCCTGAAATATCTAGTTTACCTATTAAAAAGGTGGTTTAAATCTGATATGTTGGGATTGTTCCTGGTTTTATGCACCATACCATCTAATAGTATGATATTTTTTAAGAATGGGTAACTATATTAAATA
Source organism: Bungarus multicinctus (assembly GCA_023653725.1). Lineage (NCBI taxonomy): Eukaryota > Metazoa > Chordata > Lepidosauria > Squamata > Elapidae > Bungarus > Bungarus multicinctus. The sequence goes on from CM042841.1 coordinate 15,139,814, forward strand.
AGAAATATCTACTCAACAGTTAAAGTTGAGTCAGACTTCCCTGCATATTTGAGAAAATGAATTAAACCGATATAATATTTAAAAAATTAATCAGACCCCAGGCTGGTGTAGCAGCAGTTCTTTGATAACATAGAGATTCAGATTTTTAAGTGACTGATCTTCCATGGTCCAGTGGAGAACAAGCATGGAGTATTACTAATCTTCACAGCTTGATTGCTTTTTCTGATAGCATTACAAAATTAGTGGATGAAAGAATGTGTAATTTATCTGGGTCCAGGCAAAACCATGGTTGCAAAAATCTTTACTTGCAAAATTAAATTCAATTTGACTTAGATATGGAGCACTGACACTTAGATTTTAAAATGGCCTGTTCAGGGCAAACCCATCCTAATGAGAAATGATTCTACATTAAATTGTCATGTTTAAAGTGGGGGTATTTCAGGGGTCCTGCCTTATTTAACACCCTCATTAACAATCCAGTGAAGGTGTGATGGTACATATTAATTAAATTTTCCAATAATGGTTAATGAGGAGAAATTTTATATACCAGCAAACATGAAGAATAATATAAGTGGTTCTTAGGTTTTGACCTATCTCCTAGATGGTCTGCCATAGGAATTATGATGGATGGGACTCAAGAAGATTCAGGAGAGCTACAAATAATCTTTGGGTCAACAATGCAGAACAGCAATCAAATACTGAGTTCTGAGGAAGAATTATGGCAGCCATAAACAAATGCAAGGTCAAAAGAAGGATAAGTTGATAGTCCATGGAAGTATCCCCCAAAAATGAAAGAGAAGGACCAGTAATATTCTCACATCCAAGACTGAGCAGTGGGTCTATTTACAAAGGTCCTTGCTGTGTTCCAAATAGCTCCTGTATCCAGAATTAAAATTGAAAGTCAATTTAGGACTTTAATCAACGTATAGAGCAAATCTAGACAAAACAGCAACACGAGGAATCAAACTTTGGTAGACTGAATGTTGTGAGAACAGACTTCAATGGAACAAAAATCCTCTAAGCCAAAAGACTGCTGACTCTGTCCTTTCTTCTACACAGAGAAAGGAACACTTAGTAATAATCTGAACTGGAGCTGGGGGCTGGAAAGAAAATCACAGAAGCCTGTGAAGAGAAAAAAAAAAAGAATTAATGAGCTGAATAGGACCTACCTCTGAGCCTGATTAGTTCTGTAGGCCAGAAATTGCCCACACAGGCTTTTCAGAGCTCAAGATGCAAGAAGTAAGATACTGGCTGAGATCCCATAATGATCTTAACCCTGAATCCGGATAAACAAGCACAACAGCTGTGCTCCTGTAACATGAGATAGCAACATGTGGTTTAATGTTGAAGGTGTTGTTTGATCAACATTCTCCATCAATGGATGGGTGCCCTAATACCCTGAAATGCAAAATGGCCACCTTCGTTTTGGCATTATCTAGGATGCTGGGAGAACTTGGCTAGAAATAATCTGCTGGAGTACCCAATCTCACCTTCCCTCCCCTGCAACATCTCAGCAGGGTTTCAGAAAGTTAGCTTGGAGCGTCGCGTTTTAAAATTCACTATTTTTAAATAAAATCCTTTCAAGAAGATTATGAACCCCAGAAGGTAGCTTTTAGTGATTCTGTGTCTTCTGAACTTAAGAGACAGATAGAAGTGGTCCTAGTGAGATGTAAGTGACTCGAGTAGGACAGAAGTGAAATTTTAAAAAAGAAAAATTAACATAGAAGTACAGGTGTTCGTATGTGTGGAATAAACAAAAAAAAAAATAGGTGATCGTTGCACTGTGAAAACAAGATGACAGAGGTTGTAAACTAATTTCACAGGAAAGTGTTTTAAAAATACTCGTTCTTTTGTTTATTTTCTGTAAACAAACTCAAAGTGTAACCTCTGATTTGAAGGCTAAAACATCAGGTGAGAACTGATCACTCATCAGTAGCTTTAGGGATTGGTCAATGTGACACCTATTCATAAGAGTCATAAATGTCATAAGTGACAAAGAGAAGAGGCCATGATTAATTCATACATTGGGCCAAATCATAGCTGAATAAATTACAGGTGGGTTAGTTCACACATAATTCTAATTTATAACATTGTTTATAGAATGATATGTGCACTGTTTTTTTTAAAAAAAACATAGCTTAAAATCCAGCCAATGAGACTTTACAGTTGGGAACCTTCATTTCAGACTCTATAAATAAAAAGTTCTGGGATAAATCTGGCATGGAATGATAGATATAGCCATAATATACATACTCACTAGACTGTATTGTTTCTCTGTGTCATATATCATATATGTGGGTATATACATTATTTTATTTTATTTATTTATTTTGTCATGTTCACATAGTGTATGTTGGAGCTGTATGCAATGAAATTTCATTTTAATGTATGCTGATTAGTGTACATTCAAAGTGACAAAGTTATTCCATTTTTATTCTCTGTGCTACTATTCTACTATTCTATTCTATTCTATTCTATTCTATTCTATTCTATTCTATTCTATTCTATTCTATTCTATTCTGTTCTATTCTAATATCTGGACAAAGCTGTTTCTGGTGAACTCAGCAACTTAAACGAAACTCTGCAACATTGGTAGATTTTATGAGTCTCCCAGTAGAGTTATTTCTACTTTTTTACTTTTGATAATTTAATAGTCAGTGACATTCCCATACGCAATAACATCTGAAAGAGATCAGAAAAAACACAACTAAGCATTTTGTTTTGTTCATTAATGCAATTGTATTATGAGGAATACAGGTTTACAACCCTGTAGCCTGGAGAAAAGGATTGGTGGCAATCCTTTTTTAACAATAGCACCAGACAAAACTCCCAGCTATCCCTCTTATTCATCCAGGATGTATCTGAAACACTTGACTTGGCAAATTGAATGAGATGACAAGGGGATGAAATTTCAGTGCATGCTACAGATACTCAGTGAATCCAGTAAGGTTACAACTGGTAAACTAGAGAGCTACAAAAGACTGTATCTTCCAGTTGCTCTTTAAGTAGTGGCTGCAACTTTAAAATGTCCTAAAGCCCCCTGGATTTCTGGGAGAAAAAATCCCCATTGCCAGCCAAAAATGAAATAATATTGAAAATAGTCAACTTCTAAAATAACAGTCATGGCATCTTGCTCGGGTTGAGCCTCAGGCTTTTTTCTGCCCAATAGACCTTGACAATCTCCTGGCACAAGGTCAGGGTTTCTACTGCATTTCCTTCATTAAGATCAAAGCTATCATCACCTTCTCTCTCTCTTTCTATCTTTGAAAAAAAGAAAGCAATAGAAGAAAAGTATAGAAAGTCTCTGCTTAAAACAGAGGATTTGATTCATATTGAAACAGACGTACAACCTTATAGAAACTTCACCACTCTCTCTTCAGAGCTGGGGAAAAAGAGAAGAGCAAGCTTACACACTAATATTCAGTTCATGGCCAGTGTAAATGTCTCTGTCTTTTTTATAATTACATTTTGCAATACCATTGCATTTACAATATGCTTCTGCCTAAATTCTTGAGCTTAATGGATCTCAAAATGATTACATTGGAAGAGAGGTTGTAAAACTGAAATTCTTTCAGCAACACAAACATTTCAGCTCGGTAAAGAATTTGCTTAAATGTGTATTTATGGTTGAGATTTGGGACAATGGCAGGAAACTCCAGTTCCATCGACTAGAAAGATCTTCCAATGTATATTATAAGTATCACAAAAAGAACTATTCAAAACCCTGAATAGTAATCCCAAAGAGGGAAGCATTCAGCAGGTGCTTCAAAGATTCCTAGTTGACTTTTGAAATACCACAAAATTCTTAAATGCAAAACAAAGCAAAGGTTGATAATGTTATTTCAGTTCCATATTTTCTCTTTCGTCTCTTTTCTCCAGTAAAGTATCATCCAATAGATGCCCCTGATTTCTTTTCATTGCTCTATCTTTTTTCTTTGATATCCCCTTTCAATGGTCAGCAATTATTGTACATGCTGTTGTTGGCACCAACAGTGACACTCAAATAGAACCCATTGGTAGGAACTCTAGTCCATCTTCTAGAGGAATAATTCAAATCTTTCGTTTGTAAGCTAAAAGTTGGGGCTGGGCAGCATGCAATTTGTTCTGTGGGAATCTTTTTGTTTCAGATTCCCACAGAACAAATTGCATGCTGCCCAGCCCCCAGTGGAGGTTGGTGGATATAGAAATTGAATGAATGAATGAATGAATGAATGAATGAGCAAGCAAACTTCTGTCCGTCTCTCTCTGCTGCCATGCACTGGACTTCTCACTTGGCATGTCCACCTTTTTCATATTTGATTAGCACAAAAAAAAAACACCCCAAAATAAAGCAGTTAAAAAAACCCTATCGACTTTTGCAACATGGATCTAACTATGTATTTCTATAGTATACCCACACAAGTCTAAATATCAGTATTTGTCATGTCAGATTCTTCTACATTCTTCCTTTCAATCAAGGCTTTTCACAGGCGGTGCTACCCACATATTCTAACTGTCCATCACTTTCAAAAAGAAAGGAAAAATGAAAAAGGGCTATTTTTACAGTGCAATCTTTTATTCTCATTGGAAGAGTAGCAATTCTATTTTCAACTGCACATGAAATCATTTCTGGCAGGCCAAGCTGCCAAGAGTTGTACTATTCCTTTCTATTTAGTGTAACTTTGCAGAAAAGGTAGGTTCCAATGTAACCATACCAAAAATAGAAAGACTTTCCTCATTAAAAAAAAGTTGTAGTACCAAAAATGTCTAGACTAGGGGTGTAAAATTCGCATCATCATGGTGACACCATTTGATGTATTGGGACTTTTTTCCTCTTTTGCTAAACCGGGCAAGTTAATTAAATGAACTGATTGTCTCGTGCAAATACTACTCCCCTTTGGCTCCTTATTTCCTATGAGAGGAACTCCATCCACCTGTGCTCCCAAGTCAAGCCTTGTTTCTTAACTGTTCTCTTCTCATGGCAACTCTGTGCATGCACACATCGGGAACAGGCTCCAGCTATTCTTCTGCCCCACTGATCTCTGACTCCGAAGGCAGCTGGTAATTGTCAAACGGCCCTGGCCCCATCTCTGACACAGAACACTCATCAGAACCTTCCTCAGACTCCAGGACTGGTCCATATTCCTCCCCAGCCTCCTCACTGTCTGAGTCTGCCACCAGCTTTACTGGCAGGCCACAACAGAGTTTGACAGCCCTGGTCTAGACCTTGTCCTTTTTATCTTTAAAAATTACATTTTGCTTCTGCCTTTTTCCATGTTTCTTATGATAAGAGTCTTCTGGGCTCACACTAAGCACAGAAGATATAGAATTTATTTGGAAATTCTTTCATGTTCTGCTCTGCGGTTCTATATGCTATGGGATCTTATGAGATTTTTTTCTGTTTAAACTTTGGTCATTCATAAATCCTAGCCCGTGTTAAGTAATGAATCTGCTCAAATATAATAACCTGCTTTTCTTTTTATGTAAACATTCATGTATTTATATCCTTGAACATCTAGCTTGGTGTAAATACTTAAAGACATACATTTGCTCAGCTTCTCTTGCATTTCTATTATGCCCTTTTGGTGTGCTGAGAATTGCTTTGAAAGGTTTGGACAAAAAATTCAGTAGGCAATTATATTCTGAGTGATATAGAGCTTTGAGAACTGGGGATCTGTATCAGAATCCGCAATTTCCTGAAGTATCAAAAGCTCGTGAAAAATAGGTATTGGCTACAATTCTTAATGAGTTACAATTCTTATTGAGTTATTCGGAGCCCTGGTAGGTACCAAGGATTGGTCCTACCAACATGGAAGATGAAAAATCCAGGCATGGAGATAACAAAGGGACATCAAGTTGTAGTGTAATTTGTTGTTTATCTGATTATTTAAAAAAAAAAAAAGAAGGGAAGGGAGCAGCTTGAAAGAGTTTATGCCCTTAGGAATTACATTATTTTACCCACTGAGGTATTATGAATCATTTCCTGGAACTCTCTTTGAGTGTTTTGTTGGGATTCTGCTAGGGCAAATACAGAACCTTGGAAACATTAGCAATTAGCAATAGCACTTAGACTTATATACCGCTTCACAGTGCTTTACAGCCCTCTCTAAGTAGTTTACAGAGTCAGCATATTGCCCCCAAACAATCTGGGTTCTCATTTTACCCACTTCGGAAGCTTGGAAAGCTGAATCAATCTTGAGCCGGTCAGGATTGAACTCCTTGGAACGAGCAGTGAGTTAGCCCTGCAGTACTGCATTCTAACCACTGCATCACCACAGCTCTTGAAAGGAATTTCTCACTCTTCTCTATAATAAATTCATTAAGTTGGTGTTGTTTTGGCAAAGTTCTTCCCAGGTTCATTGTTATTTATGTGATAACTTGTCAACCGTCTTGTTCTCTTTCTCTTGATCATTTATGTCTTATTCTTCTTGTCATTTATTTTCCAAATGGTCCACAATCTCTTGCATGTCATTCTGGATAATATCCATCTCAGATTTACTGTGGTCAGATTTTCATTCCAAATTCTCACATCTCATCTGGACATTATCTCCTCTGGGAATCATACCTTGGCTGAGATCAGAAGGAAGAGCCCTTCACTGGTGGCACAATCCTACAATATTTCATTCCTAGCAAAGTTCAACCCTGACCGAGTGCAGCTATCAAGTCATTTAAGAATGGGATAAACAATGGAGAAAATTATAATGTTGAGTTTAGCAAGCTGGTGGGTCTTTCCTGGCTACTATCTGCTGATTTGCAATTACATAACAACTACTATGTAGTTACACAGATTCTCTGTTTCCAGTGACCATATTGCACTCTTTCTGGTATTGCCTGAAACTTGCCAATCTAAAAAAATTTTTTTTTTCTTCTCTGTATTTTCCCAATCTCTTAATATTCAAATGTCCTATATATTACACTTTAGGAAGAGAGGAGAGGAGAGAGAGAAGTGGGGAGGGGAGAGTGGAAGGGAGGGGAGGAGAGGAGAGAAAGGAAAAGGAAAGACTCCACTATCTCACTTTCTGTACAGTCCTGACAGGTTCAGGTTGTAAATTCCTCTGATTTTGACAAAACGTTATTGTCTTACTGCACACACCATTTATGCTGTCTCTTTAAACAAGTTTCATTTACCAGTGAATATGTTGTATTGCTCCTCTGCATTCATCTGTGAAAGTCTGACTCCTTTAATTCCATTCCCTGCAGCAAGGTTTCAGGAATAGGAAATGTCTCTGGTAGCCAAGCAGCAGTAACTTGAATGCATTTAAAATCACCCAAATAAACAAACACCACCAGGAGGGAAAAATAAAATAAAATTATCAGACTAAGCACATGTGTATAGTTCACCACCAGCTTGCTTCATTTCAGAAAAAATCAGCCTTGATTTATAAGAAGGTAAATTAGAGGAACTTGAAAGTTCCTGTGTGAAAGCTGAGTTTTTCTGACCTAGGCTAGGCAAGGATTCTTTTGAAAAAAAAAGCAAAATAAACAAAAAAATCCATTTATGTCCTAGTTGAGTAAATCCCTTGGTCCCTTGTTCTCCAACCCAAGGACTCACAGGGATTTGGGGGCAACATCCTGCAGTAAAAAGCCATGAAGACAACTGAAAATCACAATGCCAAGAAATACAATCGTACAGCCCCATTGAATCTCAAGTCTCACAGGATGAGCTCCGTAACTTCCTGACTCCAACCCTCAAGGGATCTTCTAGGACTTCAGAGCCTTCCAAAAGGCTAACAGGATCAAAAGTTGTCAAATCTCAGGGGAAAGATCAAGCTAGATGCCCTAAGGAGAATCAGTCAGCCATCAAATACTGGAACTAATTGAAGCAAATGATGCCACCATCAGGGTTACACTAGGTTGCCACCAAAAATGGTGTGATTTTTTTTAACTAAATGCTTTTTAGGGGAAAATAAAATTGGTGGTTTAATTTTAGAAAGTTTGCTTTTAAAATGGCTTCAAGAAGAAGAGCCTTTTAATGTAGTGATGAAAAGCGGAGACTCCTGACTTTGTTGAAAATGTAGCATTGCACAGTGAGAAGTTAAACAACTTTTTGAGATTTCCTACCTTCCCATTTTAAATCTCAGAAGTTGGAATGGTTTTAACAGTGAGTTGGGAGTTGGAGTCCATGCTTTGTTAAGATCCCCTCTGAATCTATATGCTTCAGTGAACCAGCTTTTATTTCTGGGGGTAACTGGAGCAATTTTGATATATTTAATAAAATTTTGGAGGGGAATTGGTATGTTTCATCATTTAAAAAGGGACCTTTAGGCGATGGTGAGCTTTCAGAATTTATTTTCAATGAAACCCAAATCCATTGTTTTGATAGATCATGTCATTAAAAACTGGAAAAACGCAGCTGCTTTCCACTAACAGAGCAAGGAGAATTTTTTGATGAGCCCCTGCAGATTTCTTGTTATTCCAAATTATGCATGGGAAGATCTTTTCCTAGGACCAAAGGCATATTTCAAATTGAATTTCATGCAGTCCTTGGCTAAAATTCAGAACTTTTTGGCAAGGCAATCATTGCTATCTGCTCCCTTTCTCAGCTCACAGAGAGAAGGAAAATCATGTCAGAGACAAGGAAAAAAGGATATCAATCCCAAAATGAGACCCTCACCTAGTTGATTCTGGTCCAATTCATTGCTTAGCTTGGCTCCATCCATGATGGATCTCAGATTTCCCCTAAAGACATTTATATTACAATAAATTACAGTTGAAGTAAATGTACAATTTATCTTAAATGTCTTTAATATCGCTTTCAGCGGCTAAACAGTTATAAGGAGGAAATATGCCCAAGTGTAGATAGTAGGCATGTGTGGATTTGTAGAAAGGAAGTAACAAGTACCTCCTAAATTAAGATACTGGACTAAGAGATGGGAGACCCAATTTTAGTCTTGCCTTAGGCACAGAAGTTGACTAATTGATTTGGAGCAAGCCATTTTTTTTCTGTCTTTGGCTGAAAAGTTTTAAAATATCTACCAATCCTCACTGTTCCAGGATTGTAAATTATGGCCCATAATCTTCAGATAAGAGATGCTGGTTTGGGCCATATCCTCTTCATTGGTCTTAAAGCAAGAGTAAGAAAGCTATGTATGTCCCCCTTCTCTTTTAAAAACAGATGACATTTCCATCCACTCCTTCCAAGTCATTTTCATTGTACAATAATTTAAACTATGAATTTAGAATCCATTGTTCTTAGCTATTCTTCCACTCCCTTTTTTGTGGTTTGCAGGGAGGAGAAAGAGCCTGGGGGCAGAGTCAAGAGAGTAATCAGCTTAGAATCATTACATTCCCACAGATGGTCTAAGTCAAACCCCTCTTGAATTTTGTTGACCCTTTTCTAGCACCAATTTAGTGCTGTTAGTTGACTAAATTCTTGTGTATGGGCTTGAGCAATAAATCCTCTTAACTGCAACTTAATGGGTAATCCTGATTCTTTACGCCTAATACAGATCAGAAAGGCAGAATAACAGGAATGGGGAGTAATTTGATGTTGTTTTGGGAGAATAACAGGCATTGACTTTGGCAGATTCAGATGTGTACAAAACAACAATCCCACTTGTCTCAAAGGTGCTTTTTCAAGAGGCAACAGGACTTCCTGTTTTTTCTTTGAAGATATTTCGCTTCTCATCCAAGAAGCTTCTTCAGCTCTGATATCTGAAATCCACCTGTCTTCAAGTTGCTACCATTGAGAAACCCAGTTCTATTGTCTATTGTTACAGAGGGAGTGTTGAAAGCCAGAACCGAAGAAGCTTTTTGGATGAGAAGCAAAATGTCTTCAAGGAAAAAACAAAATCTAGTTGCCTTTTGAAAATAACCTGGATGACCGAGAATTTCCAGACAATAATCCCACTTCTGTCCACTTCTGATTACATGGAGCTTCTGGTTACATACTCTTTGCATGTATTTATTCTTTTATTGCTTTTGAATTCATTAAAAACGGGGGGGGGGGGAGTGCAACTCAGAAAAATAATAGTGATGGTGATGCATACATTGTCAAAGAGAAGAAAAAATAAATTAAAAGTGCTTTAATAAACAAGCAAAAAAAAATACAAAAAAGTATACCATTTCAATATATTATAAAATTATACCATTTTCAGAGGGTAATGTTATTCTGAAATGCATACCTAGTACATGGAATGGTACAATTGAAACCAGGAGTACATGTTATCCGTGGATTCTGCCATGACCAAGAATTATAATTTGGCTGAGCGGTGAACAACATCAAAAAAAAAATAAATGTGAATATTCTTTTTCAGAGAACTATCTTATCAACAGGATAAAGTGGAACTTTTAAAAATGATGTTGGAAAGTTTTTTCCCTCTCTTTTTCTCTTTCTCTTTCTTTCTCTTTCTTTCTCTTTTTGCCTTCTTATTAAACTTTAGATACAAACAGCTGAATGAAGCAACCTGAACAGAATAGCAAAGGAATACATGCCTAGGGCAGCAAATATGTTTTAATTTTTTTCCTCCTGACTTCTCTTTTTTTCTCTCTGGCGTCTTTTTCTAATGGATTATGTATCAAAAGCCTCTCCTTATTCTAAATTCGGAGCATTCCAGAAATGAGCAGAATCAAAAAGTTTTTGTGCATCTGCTTTCTCAGCCCTGCTGTTACACTTTAGCGCTGGCCCCATTTCATAGGGCTTATAGACTTTTATCTGTCTAGCAGCTGGCACCAAAACATCACAATCAACCCACTTATTCCAGGGAGTGTCCAGCACTGCAGCTGCTCAGGAGGTTGGCCTTACCTAAGAGATTTGCCTGACTCAATGGGAATTCATAAAGAAGTTTTCTACCTCCAACGTTGATGTTTGTTCTTGTTGAATAGCAAACTCTGCATTTTTAATGACTGAAGGTATATCTCCTTCAGACCTTTGTTTCCAATTATGACCAAGCATCTAGATTTAAAAACAAAATTAGTAATGAATGTGCACTAACAGGTCTTTGAATAATTTGTTTGGGCGTGTCAAATCCTTCATTTTCAGTTCTTGAAATCCTAGGCAATAAGAGCTGTGGTGGTGCAGTGCTTTAAATGCAATGCTTCAGGCTAACTCACTGCTCATTCCAGGAGTTTGATTCTCACTAGCTCAAGGTTGGTAAAATGAGGTCCCAGATTGTTGGGGGCTATGTGCTGACTCTGTAAATCATTTAAAGTGGATTATGAAGCAGTATATAAGACTAAGTGCTATTTATCAGGAGTACCTTTGCAACTGTTATTAGCAGATTCATTGGCTCAATGATTGGTCTTTTCTGGACTTTGGTGAAAAACTTGATTTAAATGCATCTGTAAAATTGTCCCAGTTAGACAATGCTGGTTCAATGAATGCTGGGATAATTTATGGTTTAACTTAATATAAGCCACTAGATAAATGTGGTTGCATTTTGAAAAATGGCTTCCCTGATTCCTGGGTTAAATCACAGAAGCCATCAAATTCTGTTCATCCAAAAAGGTAGGAGAAGAAGGAAACGAGGAAAGGATTTTTGAAGCTTTGGCCACCAGGAAGGGATTTTCCCCACTGTGCAGAATGTGGAAGCTAATCAACTGAGACCTTTCAATTACACTTTCAATCACATCACTTACTCAGGAGATGAGTTAGTCAGTTTGAAGTCCTTGTAGCAGTGGTGGGATTCAAATTTTTTTACTACCGGGTCTGTGGGCGTGGCTTGGTGGCGTGGCAGGGGAAGGATAATATAAAATCTCCAGTCAGAGGTGGTATTTGCCAGTTCTCCGAATTACTCAAAATTTCCACTACCGGTTCTCCAGAACTGGTCAGAACCTGCTGAATACCACCTCTGCCTTGTAGTCTCCATTGTTTATCTGACCAATCCATTAGAACAAAGCAAAGCTGGACTAGAAGACCTCAAAGGTCCCTTCCACCTCTGTTATTCTATTAAAACTTGAATTCTGCTCTTCCTTGAGGTCAAACAATATTTCCAGACAGTTGTCAAAGCAGATGGAAAGAAGCAATCCAATGGTAGCTGAACACATGACCCCATCCAACTGTGTCACCTTAAATCTCCTCTTCCCTGTACCATGAATTGTCTAGATGTTAGATCTTTTTTCCACTTCTCCTGGGGAGGGGTTGAGCCCATCATTTCTGCTGAAATATAAAGCTTGAGCCTTTAAAATGTGAAAACACACTCAAATTTTAAGTAGGGTGTCTGTACTATGGTAAGCAAGCTGTGTGGATCAGCCTTAGGGCATTCAGAACGGGTAATATGCAAACCCTTATTAATAAAACTCTTCAGTCTTATCTGATTTATGAACGAGATCCACAAAACGCAGCCCAAACTTGTGCTACATAAATAGGGTATTTTGTTTTCCTCCACCAAGCCATGGCTCATTAAAAAAACAGTAGCCATCAAGGAATAAAAAATAAAAACAAAAGCATCAACATCACTTCTCAAATGCCTAAAATCACTTGATTCATGAAGTTACTAGACAATCATTCATCTCCCCTCTGTAGCATTTTAATAAGTTCTTTGCTCATAAAACTGTCAGTCACACAAGACTACGGAGATGAACTTTGTGCAAGAATGTGGCTTTTCATTTGGAAACCCTTCAACACTTCCAAGATAACCTGTGCAAATAGGAGGCATGTGATGAGTAATAAACCTGGAGGACAAAATCAATAATTAGGGTAGGTTCCATGTGCTTCTTGGCCCTGATTTAAAAGAAGCTTTAGTTTAATTAATACCCATCTTTAATAGCTGCCTTCCATGGTGAAGGACTTCCTCTCAAGACCAATTGGTAGGCACATGAGCAGAATTAAACATGGGTAGTGCTGGAACTTCCCATCTTTTCTTCCAATGGGGTCTCTTAAACCCCATCCATTCTGCATTATTGCAATTGCACCGTGGCAGATAGGACAGTGCTCCAGAGGGTTAATGTCATTGCCCAGAGGATCATTGGTTGAAGAGCTTTATAGCTCCCGCTGCCTTAAGAAAGTTCAAAGCATTCCCAAAGATCCCTCTCATCCTGGGCACCCTCTTTGTTTCAACTTTTACCATCTGGCAGACAGTACAGGACAATAAAAACAAGGACAAATAGGCTGAAAAAATAGCTTCTATTCCAGAGCAGTTAACTATATTGAATTCTACTGTATAGTGCAACATTAAGGCAATATCAGGGGTTTTCAATTTAGTTGTATAGAAAGTGAAGGATGTGTGTTTTATTTTTTATGTATAATGTATACTGAAGATGGCATTTAATTTCATTGTACAAGGTGCAATGACAATAAAGTAAACTATCATTCCTACATGTAATGCTCAATAAAGCATTGCTCTCTTTTCTTCACCATATCTATCTACATATTCATTTTATTTTCATCTCCTTCCCTTTCTCTCGACCTTTTCTCCCCCTATCTCTTCCAACTCCCATTTCTTCTTCACTTTGCTCTCTGCATTGCAATCATGTTTGGGGGGGAAAAAAAATCAAGGTTCTCTCCGGCATCTATGGCAACTTTCTCCAGTCCAGTGAGAAGAAAACTAATATGAGCAAAGCCTGGACTACTTCATGAGTGGAAGAAGAGTCAGCCTTGTATTCCTAACCCTCTCAGCCAGAGTATGCAGGCTTTCCATCATCCTCTGAACTCTCACAACCCCGACTAACTTCTCAACTAAGAGCACAGAAACAAAACTGTGTTCCACTTCACCTACTGTCAAGAGTTCACAAACACCAATCATAAATCAAACAAGGGAAGCCAACAACAGCAGTGTGGTCCACATGGAAAATTTCCATTTTTTAAAATGTTTCATGAGGTTTTGCACAGTGGTGGGATTCAATATTTTTTTACTACCGGTTCTATGGGCGTGGCTTGGTGGGCATGGCAGGGGAAGGATACTGTAAAATCTCCAGTCACAGGTGGCATTTGCCAGATCTCCGAACTACTCAAAATTTCCACTACCGGTTCTCCAGAACTAGTCAGAACCTCTTGAATACCCCCTCTTGTTTTGCATCATCTTCTCCCTGTTGTGCTCCTTCGTTCTTCTTTTCTTTCATGATTTCAATCCCCACTGGCTGATTTTCCATGTTGATTGCTGGGTGGAGAGAGCTTTCTGCTTGGGACTTTCATTCAAGCATTCCATAGCTGTTCTATCTTCAGATTTTGGATTTTTCTTTTATTCTAGAATAGACACCCTTGCTTCTCCCCAGATCTAATGTTCAAGGTTGCAACTAACTATTCTCATGGATTCCATAGCTCCGTAAAGTGATTGCTGAGGTCTTTCAGATATCTATGTGCTCCTTAACTATTTAGTAAAATTGAGAGATGGGCTTGATAATATTCTGCTGTCTGATTTTGATATTTAAATTCACTGCCTGCTCTCTTACATGAAATCTACTATTCTAGTAGATAGTACTACTGTCTTTCTATCTTAGAAAGAGCTGCAGTGGCAAAGTGGTTATAATGTAGCACTGCAGGCTACTTCTGCTACCTGCCTGCTATTGGGCAATTCAAATCTCAGTAGGTTCAAGGTTGACTTGGCCTTCCATCCTTCCAAGGTCAATAAAATGAAGACCCAGATTGTTGGGGGCAATAGGCTAACTGTAAACCACTTAGAGTGGGCTGTAAAGCACTATGAAGTGGTATATAAGTCTAAATGCTATTGCTATTGTTATCTTATAATGCACCTGGTTAAGTTAGTAGCTGAGAGGTATATCCCAACCACACTGAAGGATTTGCCATCAGGAGCCCTGAATTCATTGGAATATTTAAGTCATAAAACTTTAGAATAGAATAGAATGGAATGGAATGGAATAGAATAGAACATAATAGAATAGAATAGAATAATTCTTTATTATCTCTATTGATAATTCTTTATTATCCTTATCTTTTGGACCACTTGGCATCAATGTTTTCCCATCATCACCTGAAGATACCAGTTACCTGCAAGGCAGGCAACAGATATACCTCTCGGTAAATTTTGGGCTTATCCATTGAGTTTTCACTGTATTTTATAAACATCTGTTAATCAGCAGTCTGCTGTGAATTATAGTGCAATAAAAGAAAATGGTACTCCTCATTTTGTCCTTCAGCTTAATGCTCCAGCTGACAGTACTGGAAATGTGACACAAATATGAAATTCATGACTGCTCCTGGAAGTTATTTTTTAAAAAAAATCCTTCCTGATATCTAGCCAAATTTAAATTTTACACCCCAAATTTATTCCCACCAGTTCATTTGCCTTCTTCCCTTACAATTCAATTCAGACTTTCTGTCAGGATTCCGACGGATGCCCTAATTAATTCATGAGCCTTGAGCCAAGTTTTTAAAAAATCCAATTATTTATTAGGAGCAACATGTCCACACTTTTCCCAAGTGAAGTTTGCTCTGGCCTATGTAATTTACTGCCTACAGTTTCCCCCCTCCTCCTAGGGTGTGTCATAAATCACATTCTCCAACAGAGTACTTCCATGGGCTGTAGAAACATGCCTCTCCAGCTGGCTCTGGTAACCTGGGACACAATCTGTAGAAAGGTATATGTGGAATGTGCTTCTGGTCATAACAACCGAACTGCTCCATCAGATCTCCCGCCTCCTTATGGCAACTCAAGAGCAAGCCAGGAATGCTTTTATGAGTTGACACTTTCCTTTTACTTAAAAAAAAATAATGGAGTGATAACTTTTCACAGAGAGATGTGGTTCTTCCTTGGAGTTATGTTTTGAAAGAGTACACCAGGGAAAGATTAGATATTAAGAATTGTAATGGAATGAGCAGGACAATGGATCTCTGAGGGAACAGAAAAATGTTCAGGAGGTGGTAGAAGGCAAGAACCCAACTCCTGGGAAAACAGGTTGCTCATAAGCTCTGCCAAGTAGCAGCACTGCAAAGAAAACACCAGTTTTGATCCAATTTCAGTTAATTCACGGGCAAACAAAAATATCCCTGCTCATCCAGAGGTGGTATTCAGCAGGTTCTGACCAGTTCTGGAAAACTGGAAGTGGAAATTTTGAGTAGTTCAGAGAACCAGCAAATACCACCTCTGACTGGTTCCTCCCCCATCTATTCTCTGCCTCCCGAATCCCAGCTGATCAGCTGGGTCTTCTTTTGTTGTCCTGCACAGGAGAACGGAGCTGGAAAGCAGGATAGTGGGGTGGGGAGGGAATGGGGATTTTTCAGTAACTTTCCCCTGCCACACCCACCAAGCCACGTGCACCAAGCCATGCCATGCCCAGCAAGCCACACCCACAGAATCAGTAGTAAAAAAAATTTTTGAATCCCGTCTCTCAAACCAAGCTGGGATTTGAATAAGTGCAAAGCCTTCTTTGAAGGTACTCTTACCTATGTGCTTGTTTCTCTTCTACTCTCCTTCTCCTTGGATTAGTGGCTCTGTTGACATATCTGACACCACCAATGGTTATTTCTTATGTTTTTTCCACCCACGTTAGCTTCTGTTTATCTCGGACCTGCTTGAAGGAGCTGGGTAATTGTGGAGAAATTTGGAGTCTACAAATCTGGATATCTGGATATTACACTTTCAATGCTCATCTTGGGCATATGTATACATTGCAGTAAGGCACCTGAGCCTATTCTGCTTGCCTATCCTCTCACACACAAACACATTTGGCATGTTGTACTATTGGCAGTTTGCAAGCTAAGAGATGTTTGTTTTCCATGGAATAATGCAACAGAAGCAAAATGAGAGAAAATGAGTTCATTTCACTAAGTGCTACAAAGAAAACGAGCTCTTTCTTGGCAAAGTGAGCTAAAGCTGAACATTCATTTGCTGGGAAGTAGAAAGGGAGAGACTCTAATCTTCATGCAACTAGCTTGGGAAAGCATCCAGTTGATAAAGTCTTTGCCATCTACTGCTAATTTACCAATCTGGACAATTTATTTATTTTTTATTTTATTTGGTTTGTCAATTGCTTACAAGATAAAAGGTATAAGTAAAAACATAGTTATGAATACATGAATACATATAAGAAAAATAAAAGAAACAATAGGACAGGGACGGTAGGCACGTTGATGCGCTTATGCACGCCCCCTACAGACCTCTTAGAAAAGGGGTGAGGTCAATAGTAGAAAGTCTAAGTTTAAAGTTTTTGGGGTTTGGGGAAGAAACCACAGAGTCAGGTAGAGTATTCCAGACATTGACCACTCTGTTGCTGAAGTCATATTTCCTGCAATCAAGTTTGGTGCGGTTAACCTTGAGTTTGTATCTATTGTGTGCTCTTGTGTTGTTATGGTTGAAGCTGAAGAATTCATTGACAGGTAGGACATTGTATGATTTTATATACTATACTTAGATCGGACCGAAGGCGGCATAGTTCTAGGTTTTCTATGTCTAGAATTTCAAGTCTGGTGGCATAAGATATTCTGCAACGAGTAGAAGAATGGAGAACTCTTCTTGTGAAATATTTCTGGACTTTCTCAACTATGTTAATATCAGATACATAATATGGATTCCAGACTGATGAGCTATATTCGAGTATTGGTCTAGCAAATGTTTTGTATGCTTTAGTTAGTAGTGTAATATTACCAGAGAAAAAGCTACGTAAGATTAGGTTAACAACTCTTAATGCCTTTTTGGCTATGTAGTTACAGTGGGCTCTAGCACTTAGATCATTAGAGATGAGCACTCCAAGATCCTTGACAGAGTTTCGATCATCAACAAGGTCTTGACTATTCAGCCTGTATTTTATTTTCTGATTTTTTTTGCCAATATGTAGGACAGAGCATTTATTTGTTGAGTTGCCATTTGTTTGACCATTCAGATACATAGTCGAGGTCTTTTTGAAGGGTAGCAGTATTGTCTGTGGTGTTGAATAGCTTTACATCGTCAGCGAAGAGAATGCAGTTGCTCTTAATATGATCACAGAAGTCATTTATGTAGAGTATGAAGAGATGTGGAACAACTTTATATAAATAACACCAGAATCTACCCATGAGAACATTAGGTAAAGGTAAAGGTTCCCCTCGCACATACATGCTGGTTGTTTCTAGCTCTAGGGGGTGGCGCTAATCTCTTTTACAAAGTCAAAGAGCCAGCGCTGTCCAAAGACATTTCTGTGATCATGTGGCTGGCATGACTAAAACTCAATGGTGCACGGAATGCTGTTACCTTCCCACCAAAGTGGTCCCTATTTTTGTACTTGCATTTTTACATGCTTTCAAACTGCTAGGTTGGCAGAACCTGGGACAAGTAATGGGAGCTCACTCCATTACGTGGCGCTAGGGTTTCGAGCCGCCAAATTTTCTGATCAACAAGCTTGGTGTCTTAGCCACTGAGCCACTGCGGCCCCTAATGAGAACATTACCCCATCCATTTGTCCATTCATCCTTCTATCCAGGACATTGTGGTACTTTGGGGACATCAAACTGCTGCCACTGTAGACCCTTGAGTCAATGCCACTGTAAAACAAAAGAAAGTAAAAGGCAATCTTGTTGCCTGCACACACACATACAGCTGTGTGTATATCAATAATGCCAGGTGAAACCTAAGGCAGAAGCAGGTTGGGAATAAAAAGCAATACCCAAGGAAAGGAACAAGGTTATTAGATTTTTAAAAATAAAATGGGCTCCATGCACCATTGAGTGATATGAACACGGACATGTTGACTTGATCATTATGTTGGTTTTTGTCACTCAAACCCAGAGGCAATTGTTGCCTCTTTCGTTCAGCGCAATTTCTTATTCAAGAAGAGTTTGTTCACCTTTCACTTGTGAAACCTAGTCCTAAAAGATATTACATCCTGTAGAATTGCAAGCAGGCAACTATGAAGAGCAAAATAGAAAGCAAAGTCTCAAAACCCATTTACAGTCTAAACCTAGGATTATTGTTTTGACTTTTGTTTCCTTCTTAACTTCCCTTTTTTACATCTATCTATAGCTGTTCTGCTCCTTTGGAATAATATTTCTGCAGTCTTTCAAGTGGACTTATCCCTGAGGGCATTCAGAAAGTCTATGAAGATTTAGTTACTCCAACACTGGTGAATTGAAGTGGCTTTGATTGGGATTTAGCTGCTGGTGGTATATTTTTAGTTGTTATAAGTGTCAGTTAATAAATTTACATGGTTGTAATTTCAGTCTAACCTGCATTACAAATGGGGATTTTTTGTGCCACTCACATCTATTTTGTGATTGGAGTGGCCTTGTAAAATTACTTACACCCATACATTTGTTTCCTTTTGTTTTATGGTATTTCTCTGCCACTCCAGCTGACACAGACTCTAGCTAGTGTTGAGATAGATGGACTCTATCCAGCAGGTTTCTCAGTTTAGGTTCCCCCAGATGCATTAGCCAGGTAGGTTTATGGGATCCGGAGGGATGGTGGGGTTTTAAGAGGCATAGGAGGGAGGGGTTTCTTAATAAATTTTTACTTAGATTTTTAAGGGGGTTAGATAGGTCCGGGCGGGAGTTGGGGGACAACACGCCAGAGACTGGGACCAGGCCGAGGGTTGAGCGTGGCCGGGAGAGTCGGAATCCGGGTGGCTCTGTATTGAGGATGGGGGGGGTCATCGGAGAGGGTGGAATTAAATTCATTGAGATGGTGAGCGGGAGGGGCAGATTTGGCGGTTGTAGGGGGCCATATTGTGTCGGGAGCGCGCCCTCGCTATTTGCTTGCTGTGGCACGCTCCGACCCCCTTGTCATCTCCCGTTCCCAGGGGGTTTGAGCAATCGGGCCCTGGGCCTTCGGCTGATGTTATGTAACGCCAGGTCCGTTGTTAATAAAGCCCCCCTCGTCCATGATCTGATTTGTGAGGGGGGTGCGGACCTGGTGGGAGTTACCGAGACCTGGCTGGGCCAGGAGGGGGGAGTCCCCCTGGTGGAGATGTGTCCAGCCGGGTTTCGGGTTTTTCATCGGCCGAGGGCCCAGGGGAGGGGAGGGGGGGTTGCGGTG
The DNA here is from genome assembly GCA_023653725.1 of Bungarus multicinctus. Lineage (NCBI taxonomy): Eukaryota > Metazoa > Chordata > Lepidosauria > Squamata > Elapidae > Bungarus > Bungarus multicinctus. The sequence goes on from CM042841.1 coordinate 15,159,634, forward strand.
GTTATTAAGGAGGATCTGTGTCCGAGGGAAGCCACTGTGTCTCAGACGACCGGGTGTGAGCTCCTTTTTGTGAAGTTCGGTTCCAAGGTTCAGGTGGGCTTGCTGGTCGCATACCTGGCTCCCTGCTATGCGGCAGCGGCCCTGCTTGAGCTCCTTGAGGTTATAGCTGGCGTGGCGGTTGGGACCCCCAGGCTTATGGTCATGGGGGATTTGAACCTGCCATCTGCTGGCGGTAGCTCGGGGATTGCCCAAGAGTTCATGGCTTCCATGACGGCCATGGGCCTGATCCAGTTAATTCGGTACCCTACTCACGTGGGAGGTCACACCTTGGATTTGGTTTTCGTCTCTGATCAGTGGCAGAGTGAACTGGGTATAGGGGATATAGTTGTAGAACCCCTGTCATGGTCGGATCACTCGCTCCTGAAGCTCGACTTCCGTTCCGCACCCCCTGACCGCAGGGAGGCGGGGCCATTAAAATGGTACCGCCCCAGGCGCCTGATGGACCCTGATAGGTTCCTGATGGAGCTTGGGCCATTTCCCGAAGCTCTCACACACGACTCGGTTGAAGGCTTGGTTGCCGCCTGGGATAGGGTGGCTGCTGGGGCCCTTGACCGGGTCGTGCCCTTGCGGCCTCTGACCCGGTGCCGATCCCAAATGGCTCCTTGGTTTTCTGAGGAGCTAAGGGAGATGAAGCGCCGGAAAAGACGCCTAGAGAGCAGTTGGAGGGCTAGCCGTTCTGAGTCTGACCGAACACTTCTACGATCTTATATTAAGACGTATTTAGTGGCGATGAAGGTGGCGAGGAGGACTTACCTCTCCACCCTTATTGCGTCCGCGGAAAACCGCCCAGCCGCCCTGTTTAGGGTGACCCGCTCCCTTCTAGAGAGGAAAGCGCGGGAGGATCCCTTACAGGGACGGGCTGAGGAGTTTTCTAGTTTTCTGCAGGACAAAATCGCTCAGATTCGGGACGAGCTGGACTCCAACTGGGCATCTCCGGGCAGGGGGGCGGGGGTGGATATCGGTGAGGCCAGTTGGGTTGAGTTCGACCCTGTTACTATAGAAGACGTGGACAGGGTGTTGGGGGGACTGAATGCCACCACCTGTTTGCTGGACCCGTGCCCCTCCTGGCTGGTTTTGGCCACTCGGGAGGTGACACGAGGCTGGTTCCAGGGTATTATAAACGCTTCCTTGAGAGAGGGGCTTCTACCTACCGCCTTGAAGGAGGAGGTGGTGCGGCCCCTCCTCAAGAAACCGTCCCTGGACCCAGCATTGTTATTAAATTATCGTCCCGTCTCCAACCTTCGCTTTGTTGCGAAGGTTGTAGAGAGTGTGGTGGCCCATCAGTTTCCCCGATTCCTGGATGAAGCGAGTTATCTTGACCCCCTCCAATCGGGCTTCAGGCCCGGGCATAGCACGGAGATGGCGTTGGTCGCGTTGGTTGATGATCTCTGGAGGGCTCGGGACAGAGGTTGTTCCTCTGTCCTGGTCCTGTTAGATCTCTCAGCGGCTTTTGATACTGTCGACCACAGTATCTTATTGCAGCGGTTGGAGGGGTTGGGGGTTGGAGACACCGTATTATGGTGGTTCTCCTCCTTCCTCTCCGACCGCTCGCAATTTGTGTTAATGGGGGGGCAGAGATCGTCCCCAAGGCCCCTGCTTTGTGGGGTGCCTCAGGGGTTGGTGCTCTCGCCCCTGCTGTTTAACATTTATGTAAAGCCGCTGGGTGAGATCATCCGTGGCTTTGGGGTGGAGTTCCATCAGTACGCTGATGATACTCAGCTGTACATCTCCACCCCGGGCCACCCCAACAAAGCCGTCGAAGTGATGACCCGGTGCCTGGAGGCCGTGCGGGGTTGGATGGGTCGTAACAGGCTTCGTCTCAACCCGGCCAAAACCGAGT